>RJWH01002119.1:47500-192500 GCA_004363575.1 Solenodon paradoxus
AAGTGACATAACCTGTCATATTGTTCCCAGCTACAAGAGAGCTCAGAGCCAACTTGGAAAGACTAAGTATTCCCTTTAGCAAGTATTTAGACATTTATAATAAACAATGGTATTTGCCTCATCCCTGGCTCCATTTTATTTCCCGGCCCTTTCTCTTTCTTGCTGACTTTTAAAAAGTTACTGCTAATGTTTACCTTGATATATTTAAGTACCAAATAAGCCACCTTAAATCCTCAATGGAGCAGGTGGCAGGAGAGAGAGACAGATACCAAGAATAAGATAATATGGACAGAGGAAGTGACAGAGACTTCCCGGGGGGTTCTAGAAACAAGACTTGCTGGCGTGGCTTTAGCCAGATAAAAACCAGAATGAGGCTAACAGCCTCATGCTCTTTGGGTCATGTGTCTGCTCTTTTGCTCAGCACCTTTGTCCCTAATGGCTCAGCAATTTCTAATCAATTTCCCAAATGATGGTAACAGTTGTGGGACCTGTTTTCATAGACGAAATTGTTGGTGGGAACAAGAAAAATCACATAAAGTAACAAAAAGCTAACCATGGTGGGCCAAAGGCAACCTGGCATTACTAAGAGATAAAAACTGGAGAAGAATCTGAAAATTCTTTTAAAGTCATCATCAAAATGAGCAATATTTATAGATGCTTCTCCGCTGGCAACAATCCAAAGAACACTCAGATTATAGAAGGGGAAGTTATCAGCGTGATAAGTATTCTGGAAGTTATCTCTTATTTGGATTCCTTAATATGTGATACAATTACAAGCCGGGGTTAGCTTTCATCAAAATCATCAGCAGATGATTCACCAAGAGTCACCTATCATTTGAGACAGACTATATTAGGAACTAGAGCTATGATACAGATAGATGAATGAGATACGATCTCTACTCTCAGGGCGCCTACACTCTAGAAGAGGCAAAAACATTAATTATAATGCAGTAACTCTAACAGAACACAAACCAAGTGTGATAAAACGCATAACAGAAGAGTGGATTTATTCAATCCTAGGCTAAGGGCAAGGGAGAATCAGAGCAAGAGTCACGGAAGTGTTGAAATTTGAATCAAATGCTAGAAATAAAGATTCCTCAAGCACCAAAGCCAGGAGAGGATCAGGGAGAGGGGTCAGCTAGAGCAGAGGTATAGAGGCAGACAAGACACAGCAGGTTCAGGCATAACCTGGTGCTTGGCGTGATTGAAGCTAGGTTGGCTTTCAGAAGCACTTAACATGCCCAGATCGTGTTTAGGGTTTGGCCTTTATTCTCTTCATGGCAAGGAGCCATTGGGGGATTTTAAGAAGGGAAATGACGTAGTTAGAATTATGTGTTTTAAAGATAAATGATAGCAATATAGGGACTGGAGAGCTGGAAGTACCAAGGTACAGAATCTGATGTTATTTACGACCATCTCAGTTCAGGAAATGCCAGATGTGGATTTCTATCACAAGGGCATATGCTATAGTCAAAACCGTGGGGATGAGTGAGCTCACCCATAAGAAAGTGTGAAGAGTCAAGAAGAGGACAAAAGTAATGTCACCTATTAATGAGCTGGGGTGGGGAGAGAAAGGTAAACCACTGAAAAAGACTGAGAAAGGAGGCCAGAACTAGAAATAATCTTGAACAAGAAAGGTGAAGGTGCAGATGGGCCAGAGGGACAAGGAGCTGTTTGTCAACAGGGACGAATGGCGTGGGGCAGGAGAGAAAGGCCATTGAGTGAGACCTTAGCCATGACTTTTGCAGGTGTAGTCACAGTAATCATGGGAGGTAGAAGCCAAAGTCTAGAATCAAAGTGGCGGCACCAAGAACAAACTTTTCTTTTCCAGACACTTGACTGAGAAGAAGGAACAAGGTAAGTGTAAGGGAGGCCAGATGCAAGAGAGCGAGCAACAGCTTCAGGAAAAGTACTGCAGAAGAGATGGCTAAGGGAGGAGAGGAGAAATCCGGAATAGAAAAACTGGTGATACAACGTCTTGAGATGGAAGCTGGAAGATGTACTATCTGAAAGCATTAACTCTAGAAATCTGTCAAGTCAATGGGAAAAGAGTCCAGTCTAACGCCTTCTTTGACATGGCATGTCTGTATTTTAAACTGTTTTAGCCTATAATGCTGGACTTCTGAAGAAAGAGCCATGATAATCTACTTCGAAGCCAGCCAAAAGAAACAGTGGCCTAACATAGTTTGGTTTGCTTTTGATTAAGTAAATCATCCTGGAAAAATGCTTAGGAAAATGCTTAGAAAAATGCTTAGAAAAGATTCCCTCTGCCCCTTTGTAAATGAATGGTGTGGATGTAACCACACTAAAGCCTTAAAACACTTTGTTTTTAATGCTCCCGAAAGCTGCGGTAAAATAGCCCATGAATGAATATTTACGGCTTGTGGGATGAAAATATGAAACCTTGCCTGCAACAAAACAGAAAGGACAAGCCTGTAGTGGCTCACAGACAGGCACACCCAGGTCTCATGCTTTTGGAACCTCACACACAGGTGTTATTTCCTTTCTTTATGACAAGGGATCCAGCTTGAGACAGAACCAGTTCCCAGTTACTCCCACCTCTACCTGTCATGGGTCTCCTTTTGAGAAAAAAAGGCCAGCAGAACCATAAAAAGTGCAGAGAAAGAAGCACTGCTATACAACCAGACATTGGGATAACTTTATTATTCCCAATTACTAGTATTATAGCCATTAGTCTTCACGGTTCAGGGCAGGGGGCCATTGGCTGGCTTCGGCTATAGTTCCTATTTCCAAAACTGGCTGCTATGCTTCGTCCATAGGCCACTCACAACTTTATATTTACTTCTTTTCTTTTTCTTTTTTTAAAGGAAAAGTGTATGTAGGAATGAAGGTGAGCAGACAGGCAATCATGGAGAGGAGGAAAGGCATTTTACGTACTTTATTTGTTCATCTTGGTTGTTTCCCCTCAGTCCCAGGTCCCAAACTCGGGTCCTTGGGATGTACGTGGACTGCATCTGGCAGGCTTTACCGCTAAGCCACTAGGGTGTGCCTACTTTTTAATCTGATCTCCGAAACCTAGGAAATAGCATAAACTCCACTTAGTTCTACATCTTTTCTGCAAATTTTCTTTTAGCTTCTTAAGCTAATGTAACTTCTCTATACTTAATATTTTGAATTAATTTAAAATTTAATGGACTGAGGAATCAAAATTCCCAATTCACCTTACAATGGTATACATCCTTTCATAAGCTCAATCTTTTTCCCAAGAATATGATTATAAGTTTTTAAATTAAATCTAAGAATGCAGGAAATAAAAGAACTCTGCTGGCTGTAAGACTCAGAGCTATGCTTAAAAATATATTAGGCTGATATTTTTAAAGCCAGGGTTAGTTACATGCTCCCTATAATCAAGAGGTATGTTTATCTGATGACATGGTTTCTTTACGCAGCGATAAGTACACAACTTTTATGTCCCATTTATTTTCAGGTAAAGCAAGATGTGCTATATGGCCGAGTGTCATGTGACAAGGGAGGAAAGTTTGCTAAGAAATTGCAAAGACCTGGCTGGTTGGTAGAGAATGTCTGACCTAAAACAGCGTTGGAACTGAGCTTTGAAAGGCTGGGAGCATTTCAATAAAGACAAGAGTCAAAGGAACACTGCCAATAGGATGGCAGATTCCACGCCCACAAGACACAATTGAAATATGTATGTTTTTAACCACTCCACCAAAAATGGATCTCCTCTTGTCTGCTAAACTCTAAAATATGGACATAAGCCAGATACATTCCACTCTCTCCAAGTTCTCACAGGATGAGGAGAGCAGCACTGGCAATCCAACAGCAATGTGCTGGTGTGTTCTGCCTTGAGGATAGGGGATCGACCAGGGCAGAGAAGCTGGAGCTGTGGCTCGACCAGATTCGCAAATTGAAAGAGTAGGGAAGGGTTTATCCTAGCAGAAGGAGCAGCAGTGTGCGCAATCGCACATAGTCTGCCCTCCTGTGGTTTCTCCAATCATGAGGCTCTGAGGAGCAGGTAGAGGGAGGGGGAGGGGAGGAGGAATCTAGCTTCTGTCGTCCCTAAGGTTTAGCCACATAACAACCCCTGCCTGAATTTAGGTCACAGGAGAGAAACCTGTAACCTTTCAAAATATTCCCATCTTTCTTAAACTTGTTAGAGTTCTGCCACTCGCATTCAGAAGTTCCTGATGAACACAAACATGAATAATGAGTGCACATGAAAGTGTTCAATAGATGTTTATAAATCAACCTACAATGAAGGACTGTTGGATCACTTTTTAAAATCTCTGTAAATATTATAGTAGAGAAAGTTTGAACAGTTTCTAGAGGCACAACAGACATGTAAATTCGTGTTGCCAAGTGGTGGTTTCCTCCACAGTTCTTGAGACCATTCCTCTTCTCTGACCCCAGAAAGTTTAGAGCTAAGTCATCTATGTGTTTTGACCCACAGTAGCTCCCAACAGTTTCTTGAGTTCCTAAAGAATCTGGGAGAGTTGCCTTTCTAAGTCAAAATAATATACCAAAATGACTCTACAGTGAGGCAACTGATTTTTAAATCAGAGCTTAAACCTAAAACCCAAATATGTTATCCTTCAAATCAGCTGAAGACGGTGCATTCATCCTCTATTTCTCAAAGAAGCATTGGCATTCCATTTTGGGGAGAGCCATAGGCTTACCACCTATGAATCTGAATATTTTTCATGGTATCAAGTCTCAAACCTTAGATATAAATCTGGACTTTGAAATGAGCCAAAATATTCGGAGCCGACCTTCTTGATTAAGGTGAGTAATCAAGCTTAGGAAACCACTTGGCATCAGAAATAACCTTTGAATAAAAATATGGAGATAGATTTTTCTCTGATGATTTAGAAACTGCCTCTGACAGGTGATTTGGTCCAGTTATGTACTGTTATAATTTTATCATATGGTTTACCTGCAATGTTAAAATTTTAAATCTTATTTATATGCTTCATCTAGTCAAATTCATAAATGAAGAGAAGGAAAACCTCTTCTAATTCCAAGACCTAACAATTAGAGCAAAAGGTGTTTGGATAGAATATTTCAATTTGGTTTAAAAAGGATTACTTTTGATTTTACAAAATCTTCCATTCTAAGCTCAACAATACTGAAT
This sequence comes from Solenodon paradoxus, assembly GCA_004363575.1. Taxonomy (NCBI): domain Eukaryota; kingdom Metazoa; phylum Chordata; class Mammalia; order Eulipotyphla; family Solenodontidae; genus Solenodon; species Solenodon paradoxus. Next base: position 52,611 of record RJWH01002119.1, read on the forward strand.
TATCTGGATTATCATCTGGCTGAAGGGCTACATTTATTATTCTGAGGAATGAAAAATGACAACATATAGAAATTCTTCACTCCGAACATGATTATTTTCATCTTCTCTATGAAAAACATAGCAATTAAAATATAAGCAATGTTTTTCTTTTTTAGCCTTTAAAAAAATGTCTTCCTCTACAACTAATTCTTTCCTCTATTCATTTGGCCAATGAATCTAGGAAGGACTCTCTAAGGATCCAGGAGACAAGACATTGGAGGATTCTCGTCATATTTTCAGAAATGTTCCCACTACGAAGCACTTGCCAAATGTTCTTTTCTACATATTCTCTGTGAAGTTAAAAACATAAAGGTTATAAGGCAATTTCTCACATTTCCCAGAAAATAAACACATCGGACTTGAAGACTCTTAGATCAGCAAGATTGTGCAAATATTATTTGTACCAGTTATTTCTAAATAAATAAATAAATAAAACCCCAGAAAATCTTTTTAAAACATCATTTCAAATGCTACAAATAGAAATGTGACATGCATGGCATGGCTGTCTGTTTCACTTGTACTTTTTTACTGTTTCATATTCTGAGCAAACAGAGAGGCCATTTTCCCCCAAGGGTTCAGGAGGGCATACAATTTCATTTCTTCAGAAAATTGTTTCTCAAGATTTCAATCTTCTTAGCTGGAAATGACAAAACATAATATCAGAAACACTTATGCTTTTTTATCTACTGTATTTTCAAAGCGTAAATAAAAGCTCAGTATCCATTTAAGACAGGTAGGTTCAAACTTAAAGGATGAATCACATACAGATTGTAGTTTTATAATGTAAGAACATTTTAATTTTAAAATGTTCAAGAAAAGATCACTATAAAAACTAAGCCCTTTAAAAATGATCTGCATTGTCACTCTTCTTTATAAGGTAGCACTGAAGTTTCTAAATCTAGGGGCTAATGAGACAAGTAAAAAATTTAAATTGGACTTTTAGAAAAAGGAATTCAAATGGGCAGGATTCAACTAAAGCTTATTTTTTCTATTGCTATGCACAGTGGTGAACACTATTTTGATTTTCAACCTCATTACACTTCTATTCATAAAGCATGGTATAAAAACTTTAAACCTCCAATGTTTTAAGAATAAAACAAATCACGCATCTATGAAAAGATGAGCATAATGGTTTTCTGTACTATGCCTCATGCACTTCTCAACTGGTCCTGCACGGGATTAGCTGAGCAATTCCCATTAACATTAATATGCTCTTAAATTTCTACTGTCCTACCATTTAAACAATAATTTGAGGATCAATTCAATTTCATGGGAATTTCACGATTCCAGGCTGGCTTAGTGACAGAAACATTTGGTAGTTGAGATGCTGAAGATTTCCTAGTCTTTTGATGTATTATATACAGATACTGATTTATATGATGCACACCTCAAACCTATATAATGTTATGATGCAATGTTCCTTTAATAAAATAAAAGGATTTCATGGTCTTTTGTAGAGTAGTTGAACACATACATACCCACCACACACACATCATTAAACTAACATCATGGATAAAACCAGTTAAACAGAAGGTAGCTTTGGAGGCCTGGATACCCATGAGCCTCTCACCTTTCTTCTCTCAGCTCCCAGCTTGTTTGCAGACACCATAGCAAACAAATCAGCTAGCAAAATATCAGGGTTAGTCCCTTAAGAAATTTAAGTGTTACTTAAGGAAGACTTGAGTTCTTATTCCATTCTGATTGCTGTCTTAGGTTAAGATACTCCCCCTAGCAGTTCTGGTAAGACACCAAATTCTGATCTGGGAGAGTTAACAGAAGTCATTAGCAGAGTTCCCTGTGTGTAGTAGGTATTCCATAGAGGCGTATCGAATTCAAATAGCACTCTTGAGATCACACCCATGTGATTTGTCCAATTAGTAGTGAGCAGAAAGTATCAGAGGACAGAACAAGAGTCCTGAATGTTGGAGGAAGTGGAAACAGAGGAGGGAGAAGGAAATAAAAATTACACCTGAAAATTCAGAATTATTATGTAACTAGAAAAGGTTTAAGAAGAGACTTCATCTTGTGTTGTACAAACTACATTCTTGACTTCAAAAAATATTTCTAGTGGTTGCAATAAGGTTCAAAGAAGTCACCAGTATAAATTTAGGTAGCGTTTTATATATGCTTATTTTATACATGCTTATTTGTTGGATGTAGGAGAGATCTGAGGAATAAGAAACTTGTACTAAGACCATTAGATTGTGAGACTTCTGTACTTTGACTCTATTGGACCCACAAAAATTTCAGCAAGTCTCCTAGTTGTTTCTGGAACTCTTACCATTATGCTCTTTATAGATAATCCTGCTTCAACCTCAGTTTAGCTTCTTAGAACAAATCCTGAGGGTGACCATTCATAGCAGCCATATAGCATGTATTAAGAATATAGGCACATCATGCCTGGATACCTTGCAATTAATCCACAGGACACAGTCCACAGACATCCAAAGTCCCTGGTTCAAGACCCTGGGGCTGGGGGATACAACCACGATGAACAACTGATTAAAAATAAATAAAGGCTTCTTCCTTCTCTCTTGCTGCCTGCCTGCCTGCTACTCCCTTCATTCCTGCCTGCACCTTTCCTTTAAAAAAATAAAACACAGACTCTTCTGCCATCAGTTATATATGTATTTTTTTTTTAAATAACTTGCATTCCAAACAACTGCAGAACTTACAGGGGAAATAGAGTTGAAGCAGGCTACTAAAAATTGGGCAGCTTTGTGACAAAAACACTAAAAAAACAATAGCAACAAAAACACCAACCTAACTGTTTTTAATGTTTTTTTAACTTACAATTTCAAAATAGACTACACTAAATGGAGGAATTTTTACCTTTAAAAAAGTATATTTTATTACAATAAAAATAAAACTCAGAGACTAGATGCTATCTTGATGAAAGGGATAAATGAAGGACTAAGACTGTTGATGTGTAGAGACAAGAGTAAAATAGCCAATGATTAGAGAGAATCACACACCTACAACTTCCACAAGGCCAAACACGTAACTAAATGGTTCCCAGGATGATCTTTTCCTTAACTTGGTTTGAGTGTAGTTTCTACAGTCTATGTTCTTCCACAGCTTGCAGCATTCAGTTGTTGTTTGCTGAACAAAGAATTAATGATTTGAGAAAATTCATGAAGTACCATGCAATGATGTTTGCATTATTCTGGCCTCATTCTATTTACCAGTTGTGTAAGTACTCATAAAGAAGCATACTACAGATTCTTCTAGTAAAGTTGTATAGACCTGGCATTTTTAAACAAAACAGAAGATATTTAAGTGACCTGTCTACTTTACTTCTTTAGCGGTTTAAAGGCAGAATCCTAAACCAAATAACCTCCAAAAACCGTCTAGCTCTTCCGTTTTAGAATGGAATTTTCACTTGGGGGACTCTGGAAAGATAAGATCTATTTAGTTTTTTTAATGATAGATGACAATAACTGTAGATAATAAAAATGTGGATGACAATAAATGTGGACACTAACTGGTAGTAAACTATTACCTGATACCTCAAGTAGAAGAGGAGTTTTCCATAGAGAGCTAATGATTTTGAAATTCCAACATATTGAGGGAACTCAAACCAGTGGACAGTTAATCAAGTCATCCACCAGGGATTATCTCTGCCTTTTGGGAAACACATGCCCAAGGTATAGTGGAGATTTTAGATCCAGGAAGGATCTCTTTATAGTCCTTTGAAATGTACTCATGGTAGTCAACATCTCCCCCACTCTGGGATTGTTCAGTTAATGAATGCCAACATGCTGTGTTCTGTCCTATTGCTTTTTCCTGAAAGAATTTATTCAGGTTTCTTTCTTTTAGATCCTTTTTGATATTAAGCAGCTAACCCTTTTAATTAGCTTTATTTAGCACAAAACATAAAACACAAAATGAAAGTGGTGGTTGACTTCCATAACTGCCTTTTGTTTTACCTTGTTGGCCCCCTTTTGCCCTATTTGAACAGTGCTGCATCTCCTTCACATTCCATCCTTAATGAGGTTATTTACCTTGCATACCCAATGAGATTGCACCTTATATAATAAATTCTCTTCTCTGAAATATGTCTGAGAGGGCAGCCTATTCAACTATTAAAAAGATTAACCTTTTAACTGAGAGTGGTCCTAAGGCTGGACACAACTTTCATGCTGAGCTTTCAATTACTTAAAGATGTCACCATAGCATACAGAGGTGTTTATATTTACATATACTAGTAGATCAGCCTTAAAAATAACCACTCACTAACTTTGCAAAATGGTTAGTAAAGAAAGCTCATTTGTTACTACATGTATATTGCTCTTGCTTAGGTGTATTAATGAAACAGGTATGTGCTAATAATGCAAACTGGGATGCAAAGAATAATCATTTTTATTACATTAATATTGCTACCAATTATGTGTGCTAATGAAATGCATGGAGGGACCAGCCTCAAGGATCCTTCAAATAGGGATGTGGAAAAAAATCAGATAGCTTTGGCTTGGAAAATCCACCATTTGGACAATAAATTTGGCTTCACCTCAGCTATAGGATGAGGGTAGAGGTAAGGCGGGACATTGTTGGTGGTGGAGACTCAAGAAAATGGGGGATAAGGATCAATTTTTTATTTAGGCTTATATAGGTCATTGCATCTGAAAGTAGTATTAAGGATTTTCATGTATCATTTCCCCAAAAGTCAGCTGACTTTTGCATTATAGTACATCTGACGCTCAAGTTCTCTTGAACATGTTCACCTAGTCTGCTTGATTAAATGTTGTGTAAACTAAAACAGATCTATTTATAGTGGTATTCAAGGCATTGGAAAGAAAGTTGTCTTAAGATGAAACAACTGGGTCTCTATTTTCAGGAAAGGAGCAATTGAAAGGAGCATCTACTATTGGACATAAACTATCTTGTCTATCTTTCCTGAAAATTTCCCAGAAAACCTAGCCTATCTACTAATACTTTGGAGCTCATGGATTATTTCTAGAGAATTCAAATGTAAATTGATCACTACCATATACTGGAAATACAGTAGGGAATAAAATATTCAGAAACTTCCAGGAACATGGATTTTACTTTCTACTAAGGGAAGAATTTTGTTTCCCTTTTGTTCAATTAAGTAAAATATACATTATGTTAGGTTGATAACATTGCTATTGAATGTTAATGATGAGATATTTTAAGATGATTTTAATAGAAGAATAGGGAAGGGGAATGGAGGGACATTTTAAAGAGGGTATCATCAGGTCTTGGAAAGGGAGGAGATATTTAAGCCCAGCAAATATGTTTAAGGTAGAGGGACAATTAAGAGGAAAGTCTCTGTGGCAGGAGGGTTGTTGGCAGGTTGGAGCCATGCCAAGGAAGCCATCAAGGCCAAAAAGAGATGAGGCAACAAGAGGAGGAGCAGCAAACAAGGTGAGTGTGGGTAATGTCAGCCATTGCAGTGATGCAAGCTTTTACTCAAAATTAAATGGGGAACTCTGGGAAGGTTTTTGAGAAGAAGATCAAAATGATCAGATCCTGTGAACAGGTTCACTCTGCTGCTGTGAAATGACCTTGAAGAAAGTACTTGAATGCCAGATAGAAAACCCAGAAAGAAGAGAGCAGCTTTGACATGGAGGAAAAGTTGAGTCCTTGCCCTGGACAATATGGAATGAGAATCAAATTTGCCTACAGAAACAACCAACATCTAGGTGACAAATGAATGTATTTGACAAATTCTAACTCATTATGTATGGTGATGTCATTCCATGCATGAGAACACAAAGTAGTGACCTCCAGGTGTTAATAACGGTTATGAAACACATTTGTGTTTATATTTATCATTACTACACATCCATATTAAAAGGTGAATCAAATATATGAGGAATGACAGAACTCTTGTGGAATCTAGGGCTTCTCTGGAGCACAGCATGGAAACCAGAGCTCCCAGGCTGCCAGGAAAGATGCCCAGCTCTGTGAAGACTGACGGATGCAGCCCAGAGTGTTCTTGGGAGGCACTGGAGAGGTGGTGGTTGTTGAAAGAGCTGGAAGCTGAAAGACAGCCGACTTCCTCCTCACTCTCCTGGCAGGTGAAGTGACGACTCTCACAGTCCTGAGCTACTTCTATACTTACCTTACCAAACACCTGGTAGTCAACTTCAACAGTAAAATATGTTCATAGAAGTAATAGTGCATGAATTACGTTAAAAAAAAACCAACAGAAGTCATGAAAGCTACAAGGAGAATTCATGAAGGACCAAGGGGAAGATTGATAGCTTGAATTCAGTGAAAGAACATTCAAATACTGGGGCTGCAGGTGCTGGATGAGCACAAGACAATTATAGAGGAAGAGTGTGCTAGGAAGGAAGGGAAGAAGTCAAACAAGGCCGCATGCTGTCTGATATGGGGTCCTGCCTGCAGTCAAAGACTAAGTAGAGAAAGGCAGGTCATCGAGGCTTGAGCCTTCAGGTGGATCCAAGTGGATGGGAGCTGGGGATAGCAGCAGTCCAACCCTTCTGTCCCTGGCTTCAGCAGAAGACCTAAAGGCACAAGATAATACAAAATGGAGATTTCACTATTCCAGTTAAGTATCCTAAATTTCAGAGATGCTAAGCATCCATATTAGGCGCACAGTATCTTGTTAAGAAAAAATTCAACAAAGTCCCCTCAGTGAACATCCAGTCCATGAAGAAATCAGCAACATTTGCATAAGCCAAATGAGCATGTTAAATACACTCAGAAAAACATTTCAAGAAGAAATATTTTTAGTGCTTTCAGTGAAAATTTCAATGGAAAGACAATTTTTTAGTGGTGCAGAATCAGTGCCCCCCACCCACTTTAGCTCAAGTGGTTAAGGTGCAGACTATGGAAACGATGGAACTGGGTTCAAGACTGAGGCTGAGGGAAATTAGTCAATTAATTAATTTTTTAAATCCTCTTTACAAAAATTAATTGGAACAGAATCAAATAATTTAGATATTGGGTTTAGAAATCCATGTAGTACCAAGAATAGAAATACAATTTATGTATGGGATGACTTGTAATTGTCTTTTCTGCTGTTGTAATATATCACCTCCACTTTGCATTGTATCAAAGAGATACAGCCAAAGTTAAAAACAGAAAGAATGCACAGAGCTCTTTACTAAGTGGAGAAGTCAGCTATCAGCATGATTTTTGTAACTCCTAAAATAAGAGTAGTATTTTTGTAAAAGCAACCAAAGTCATGGTCCTCTTCCTAAACAGATTCTTCAAGATAGTCTTTACTTCAGAATGTTGAACAAACGTAATATTATGCACTGTTTTCACAGGGTACTTTAATCACTTTATTTAAGGTCAAAAGAAGTGTTGACAGCAAAGATCCCTCACTGACTGGTGAATAAGACTAGAGATGGTGTGCGCCATGAAACCATCATGGAAGCCATCAGGTCAACCTGGCTCCAAACCTGCCTTTGCCACTTACTGTGTGGCCTCACATGAGTTACAAAATTTCTTTCAACTTCAATTTCTCCATCTATTCGCATAAATAACGGGTAAGGATGAAAATCATCATTTTTCGAAGTATTCTTCTAAGGATGAATTGATATTGTGTATTTAGATGTCTTACAGCAGGTTGGGTATATATTAAGATTTCAATCAATTATGGTTTACCCCAGAGAAAACCAACACATTAGAATCATCTCCAGGTACACTACCATTCATAATTAGACATTTAAAAGAATGATTTCTAAAGAAAATATTTCTACAAAATCTTGTAACTTTAAAAATTTACCTAAATTCTAACCTTCGAAGTTGTGAGATTCATTCTCATTTCTATTGCAAATTATCACAAATTTTCAATGTTACTATAATTCCTATCACAAGACAATTTTTGTAGACCAAACTGTACTAAGATGCATTACTGCAAACTGTATTATGATTATTTCAAAATGTTTATCAGAATACAGATTTTAGGAAATTAAACATCCATAACAAGCAATCTCGATATGAACTTAGTTGTGAGCTTTCCAAAGAAAGAGATTAAAGGAAGATCAAAGATTATAGTGCTATATTGAATATAACAAAGCAACTACAAAGGCAGAACACTTGATTCATTTCTCTTACTTAAAGGAATTAATGAGCTGTGTATGGATATATATGTGCATATAAAAGGAGGCAGGGAAAATATGTAAATGTGTGCAGGGACTTTCATACCACCCTACAAGCTCAAGGCACTTCATTTAAGCTGCTGGAAGAAAAAAAATTACTGAGTTTCTTAGATTCCTTCCTAATTTTCAATTCCTTATCATTCATTAACATGCCTTTCTCTTCTTCATTCCAAGATAACAAAAGTCTCTGTATGTTTTGCTTTTCAAATTATCTCATTTTCCCCCTTCCTTCTGAAAAAAGAAAAAAATGTCTTCTCCAAGATTTTGCACATTTTGCACATTTGAAACTGCCCTGAATTTGGAAATAACTATTAAGTTGAATTTAGAAATCTTTCTCTAAAATTGACTTATCGTAGATCATTATTCTACATTTTCTGTATTTTCACTTTAGAAATCAGAATTGCTAAGTAATATACATTCTTATTTTTCAACTTGGAATGTATAGTAGGGGAAGGGAAGGTAAAGAGAAAAAGGCAACCCAAACCCTACAATTCAAATATAATTAGTTAAAATGTGTTATATTTCTTTCCAGTTTCTTTAAATATATATCAACTATTGATAGTTAAAAATGTATATAGGTATGTATGTTTCTTTACATGAGACCAGACTATATATTTCTTCTATGTCTATCTTATATCTGTCATCTGTCTCTATCTATATACTTATACAATCTTATGTCCATTTTTCTCTTAATAATAAATCATGATCATTTTTCTCACATTAAAAATATTTGAATTCATTATTTTAACACTCCATTCCTGAACATTTGATCACCTCTTTTTTCACTATCATATGTCTATACCTCATTTCAGAATGCAACAGGTGTAAACCTACAAAACAAATGTACAAACTCAAAATATATTCTGAAGGAGAAATAGAAAAGGGGATGTTAGGGGGAGGAGTGAGACCAGGCATCAAAGCCCTCAGCATGGAGTATGATGGAAAAACTCGCTACCCCTTGACAACTGCTCCATGGTCTATAAAAAGTAAGCTAAGGGTCCAAACCCCTTCCAGGGATCAGATGCCCAAGGCTTCGGGTACTTCTGAGTGGTCAGTAACAAGGAGCAGCTCATGTGAGAAGAGCTACAGGAGGCAAGTGGGAGCTCAAGCAGAGCACCTGGTTCAGAAACAATTTGGTTTAAGAACACAGGTGCTTATGTATCAATGATAAGACAAGAGAAACTCTAAGGGAAACCATGATGGAACACAGCAAAATAGTTTTTAAGATTTTTTTCCTCTTCTCGTTGTGTTCTAGATTTCTTAAAAACCAAGACAGATGGCATGCCCTTGTGGTTGAATGGTTAGGTTCACTGCTTCCGGCCAGCGTAGTCCACATACATCCCAAAGAACCAGGTTCACAGCCTGGGGCTGGTGGAACAACCAGTGTGAACAAGTAAATAAAGATACAAATTTTTTTAATACTTCCTCCTCTCTCTTCCTGCCTGTTTACCCACTCACCTTCATTCCTGCCTGCTCCTTTCCTAAAAAAAAAAGGAAAAAAAAGGCCAAAATTGAGAAAAATAATCTGGGGTGGGTTTTTTAAAAGTCATTTTAGGACATCATTGCATGAGCGGAAGTTTCATGGGAGGGGAGGAAACAGGGACAATTTAAGAACCAGCAGGGGGTGGTGGCATAACTGTAATAAATCTGTCTACCTATCTATATACTTCATGATTCCTTAAAGCATTCTCACCTTATTTTCAAAATTCAGCTTCACTTACCTGACAGATTTTAAGCAATTCTCAGGTCTGAAAGTGATCATTGATGAAGCTATCTGCGGTCGAAAGCACGTAAGATTCACGTGCTGCCTTACAGCACTATTTTTATGTAAATATTCGCAGCTGCACCGCGTCCTCGTGCCTGGTGTACGGCTTCTGGCCACGAGGTTAATTTGAAAGATTCTTTAATGCCTGAAGAAAAGGCTGAGATTCAGTTGATTATTTTATATCATTAATCCAAATGTTACAGTAACAGGAAGTGATGTCTTCGATGGGTAACTATTCCTGTAGAAAAGAGATGCCGAATTCCTGCTCCACTGGCTCAGGGCCCCTTCGACAGTTAGATGAAGCTATGCATTCTCTCCCTGAAAAAAGGTATGTGCACACACACATACAAAATTCTGCAGAAAGTATCCAGAGGCACTTGGACTCCCTGAATTCCTACTAATAGCCTCTAAATACCAGAAAAAGAGGAGTTTAGAGAAAAAGCAATCTGGCTGATTGAGAGACACAGAGGAAGATAAAGGAAGGCAAGTAGACAAGAGCGTTTCCCAGGCTGGACCCAGATTTTCCCTCTGTTTACTTTTTCCAGCAGCTTTGGGCACTATTTTTTTTTCTTTCAAAATTCACATTGTTTTTCTATAGTCAACAAAACTCAGCCTCAGAGAGGCTGCGTAACTTTCCCACGTGGTCATATGGCTGGGAACCCACAAACCTGTTCTCAGGGTTTTTGAGTCCCCTGTACATTTCACTTCGCACTTAGTAAACTTGCTGTGTTTAATCCCCAGCTGCTTCAGAGAGAAAGGAACCACAACACGAAATGCCTCTAGGAGACGGTGAACTCCCTGATGGTAGGGCCCACACCTCTTTCAATTCTATCTCCAATGCCTAGCACGTAGAAGGCACTTGTTAAAGGAGAAATAGAAGTGTAAGTTCACATGCCGAGGCGATAATTCCATAGACAGAGGCAGAAGCTACGTGCAGCTGGGTGCTGTCACACGACTAAGTCCTTGTCATCACTAAATATTCCTTTAGGCGGCCACTAGGCACAGACATCAATGTATTTTAAAATACACATGGTAACACTCCTTTGTACAGAAACAGTGGTTAGCCCTTTTTAAAAACGGCCAATTCGTAGAACACAAAGCAGCTTTATAATAATCTGCTAATATTATCAGGTCACCAATTAACATCTTTTGATAGTGACCTACTGAATCGCATGGAAAATGAACTTGTGTTGAAAATCAGTGCATAAATTATGACTATTTCTATTTTCCAAAGATGCTTAATTTTACAAATTTCATACTAGAACTGAAATGCCTTCCATTGTTGTTTTTGCAATAATTGCTCTAAAGACAAAAACTAAGGCACCATTTCAATGTCATGAAGGTAATTGCTGCATTTACTGCTCATGTCATGTTGATGCATGACTATGTCTCAAAGGTCATCCTTCTGTACTCATACATTATCAAATTTGAAAGCACAATATTTGATTCTGACCAACCTTTAAACTGCCCACAATGTGTGTGAAAAATAGATGGAGCTCTGCTTTGGGTTTTTAAAAAATGAACCCATGTTTCGGAAGCAGAAGGGTCACAAAGCCAGTGGCAGGGTTAGATGTCAGCACTATGAATCTCATACTGTCTCAGCTTATCAATGAGGTCTAGTACAATGATCACAAGCTAAAATGGCTGTACTAATGAAGACAAAGGTCTAAACAATTAGATGGCACAGTCCCCCTGACAGAGGGCAGTACCTCATGGACAATAATGCAGAGGTAAGGACATAAATCACTCTTTAGAGACAATAAAACCTATAATGTACAAATTGAATTGTTTACATGTCTATCGGAGGCACTCTTAAAACAGAAGCGTCAGCTGCCATATCTCTTATTACTCATCTGGAGCACAGCAGCCCTGAATTCAGCTTCTTTATTAGAAGGCAAGTCATCTGCTTCCCACCTCGCCTCTTCCAACTCTTATACACAGCACTGTTGTCCTGACACACAGTTTAGTAGTCCTGTGCCATCCTGACACAGAAGAGGGCTGAATGTCTGTGCTTGCTTCAGACTATTGCTTACAATTGCATACTGGATGGATAAACTGGTCTTCTCAGAATCTTCCAAAACCTGACAGCCGCTGCTCTCTCCTGTGGTGATTGGGGTGTGAGGGAGGGGACAGGGGAGATGGAACAAGGACAGTAGGAAAGAAAAATTCCCCACTTGTTTTCAGTAATGACTGTGATTATCTTTAAAAATAGGTACCATTTAATTTAATCAAGCCCAACTATCATTGATTGCCTTTTTGAAGAGATCATATACATACAAAAAAAAATCTAGATCTTTAAAAACCAAGAGAAAAAATGGACTGAAAATAATCTATAACATCTATCAAAACATGCTTTAAATATATCCATTTTATCTCACCTATACAGTTTATTTTATAAAATTCACAGCATGCTATACTAAAAATGCATGAGCATTCATAATTATAATTCCTTTTGGTTCCTAGGAAACAGATTTTTTTCAAAGCAAACCACTATAATAATGTATTAACTCCTGTCAGGTAAGCAAAGCTTATAGAATTCTTGCTAGACAGAGGAAGCTACAAGTAGCCTGTTTCATTTTTAGAAAGCAAATTATGAACAACTTAGTTGACTATAATCCAAACAATATATCACTCTAATGCAATTTTTAATTATACTTGACATCTTCAAGCCCTTTTCATGTTTTTTTGAGACACTCAACTTTAAAGTCTGAATTCCAATGACCTACATACAGAAAGAGAAAATACTCTTAAATTATATTGCATTATGTGTGTGTGGCATATACACACAGCTGTGTGTATATCTAGGCTCCAACAGGTAGTGCCAAAAAAAGAGCAAATTAATCCAGAAAATTCCTAACATAATGTTACTTATAAGATTAAATGGGCCCAAATGAGAACAAATAAAAACAAAGACAAAAATGTATTTTAAATTATCCCATTCCATAAGTAATATATGAGATGGGAGAGGGCATAGGAATCTTCAAGAATAAGTCTGTTAAACAAATTACTTTATATATACTATTTAGAAATCTTACCCAAATAATGGATTCATGTGAATTAAGGAAGAACTCCTACACTGTAATTTCAGCTCCAGTTCAATTTATTCCCACTATTGAGCATCTATGTCAAAGCACAAAGAGTACAAAAATGAATGAATTCTCCCCACCCCTAACGTACTGTGTCAGTTTCCATATTCTCAGAACTCCAGGTAGTGTTTCTCACTTTCTGTCCCCAGTTCCTTTATTTGTAGGAGTTTTTGAGTTAGAAGGAGCAAGACAATGTCTGGTGTGATCCAAGGTATGTCTATCATTAAATGAATCCACTCTCTAAACACACCTGTGACAAGCATCATGCCAGGTTTTGGTTTGGAATTGGGCTGCTGGAGGAAAACAAGAGAAAATTAAAAAGCTAGAAAAATGGCTTATCTTCAGTGTGTATAATCAAACGAGGGAATCAAATAAGTAATCGAAGACAAGTTACATATAGCATGTATAAAGTACAATGAGAACAAAAAGGAAGCAGCTGATTAGAAAAGCTGAGGAAGATGTCACTTGGAAGATTAGAATTAAGTTAGGTGTTAAACAAAGAATCTAAGAAGAGCATCACGTAAGATCAGTGCAGGGCATCAGAACTATGAACCACCTCTGTGTTCAGAGCATAAGAGAGAAAGGGGAGATGAGACTGGAAAACTGATTTTTAATCCAAAGAGCATTCTTACCAGCCACCCAAGGAGTCTGCCAGACAAATGAGCCTTAGAATAATTATGTATGTATGTATGTATGTATGTATGTATGTATGTATGTATGTATGTATGTATGTGTGTATGCATGCATGCATGCATGCATGTATGTATTTTAAAAGCTCCCATGGCAATGTGGATGATGGATCGAAAAGACAATAATCTATTGGAATTTGCTTAAATTGAGGAACAAGCTATCTGGCCCTTTATGTACTTAACAATTCAAATAACTAGATTTGCAAAATTCCCTACACTATAAAATCTGTACAAAGCCCTCTGTGTGTATGTGGGTGTTTGCATGCATGCACACACTACCTATTTCAACAAATAATCTATTAAGTGTATTCTCTATGCCAGGCACTGGGAACATAATAAGCAAAAACAGAGGTGGTCCTCTCTGCCTTCAAGGAGCACATATTCTGGTACGGGGAGATAATATTATGAAACAATTTCAAGGGGAGTATGTGAGAGTCTGATTATAGAAAAACAATATAAATTTTCCTTAAGAAGTCAGTAACATTTGAATTTTCACAAAAATATGAGAAACCAAAAATAAACGCATAAACCTACTTCTTTCAGCTACCAAAGGAGAGGGCTCATAGGTAGCGAAAAGGGTAAGGACTTAAAGTTCCTGTGTTCCAATTCCATTTACAAAATCCATAAACAATGGGGTCTTAGGGAATCAATTAAATCCCTGCTTGATAGGACTCCATCTCCTCACAAGGATACTGAGGACTGTAAAAGAATGTATGTGAAAGTCCCTAGAGAAGAGTGCCTGATTAAGTAGGTATCGAAAAAATGTTCGCTTAATTCCCCACTTTCTTCATCCTTCAAAATCAGACTGACAGATATATTTATTTTCACAAAAATAAATTATTTTTCCCAGTTTTCCTAAATCGAGTGCCAGAGATCTGGTAAAAGTCTTTGGCAGCTGAAATTTTGGCTTACTCTCACATAATCTTGGAATAAGAACTTTAAAAACTAATTTATGAGGGAGATTTTTGAGAACATTTTTTTTAATCTTCCCAGAGTGCGTCTATCAATTTTGTTGCCAAAGAAAAAAGGCATATTTTTTTAAACTGCATAAAGCAGAAAAACTACATTTAGAAAAATGTAGATCTAAGTGCTTAATGTTTTCTTCTAAAGTCCATGAGTAATATAAATGAAGCCATATGTAACAGGACCCCTGGAGGAGAAAGAAAAGTCAAACAATCTGTTTCACACAAAGACAAACTGACAAAGGGCAACTGAGGGAAGGCTAACCGGCCAGTAAAATCAGCAATTTTTTTTTTTTTTTTAAGGAAAATTGCAGGCAGGCATGGAGGCAAGTAGGCAGGCAGGCAGGGAGAGGAGGAAGCAGCACTTTTTTTTCTTAATATTTAGCTGTTGACACTGGTTGTTTTCCCCAGACCTGGGACTCAAACGCAGGGGTGTATGGCTTCACTCCTTTGGAGGTGATTGACCTTACCGCTGCTCTACCAGAACTCACCAAAATTAGCAATTTTTAAATAGTATAAAGGTAGAAAATGTAGATTTCATTTCTAAAGAGGGAAGAAATTAGACAAACTACTTGTGTATGGGATTGATACAATTTAATAAGGTTGTAATTCTGTGCTCATTAATTTTTATTCCTGTTTATATTCTAACAATGTACTTTTCTATACTTATGCATTGAACTGCCTAAATTCAGCCTATATTTACTAACTATATAGCTTTAAGATATAATTCTGAAACAAGTTAAATTACAAACTATAAAATTTAGCAAATCATTGACGCCCATCCAGCTCTACCTTGGTTAACCTTTACTTGATTTTTTAAAACATCAAATAATAAAATTCTTGAATTATTTTTAATAACTCTTTGGAAGTTCATATACTATATATAGAGCTCTTCTATAACTTTTTTTATTAATTGAAGTTGTAACAGACACCTTAATACATTATTTTCTTTCTAAAGCAGCTGTTCTCTGTTTCAAAATAACTTCATAATTCATAAATTATTCCCATAATTCATAAATTGACCCTTAACTGATTTACACATAAATCCTACAGGTAATATTGTAGAATAATATTATAAAGTAATATCACAAGAAAAGTTTTAAGATAGTTAAGTAGGTGCTGTCAGATACAAAAATAAACATGTTACATCTTTTAAATAATCTTAAACTCTAACACCAATATCAATAGGCAGTATTCAATCAGTGGTTCAATAGAGACCATTCTGCATTGATTTGAGTTCTGGCGTGACGCAGCTGCTAGTTATCCACGTGACCTTGTATACGTTTTTTAGCTTCTCTGACACTCAGCATACAATTTTAATAAAAAGCATAATTTATTTCACTCACATTCACACACATGCACACAGAAATGAAGTAATAGTACTTCTGACTTAATTGTTCTCTGTAGCAATACTGATTTTGTCTAAGGCATAAAATCAGAAAGACAAGAATAAAAAAGCATAGCTTAACAACTAGCAAAATGCTCAAACTTAGATACTAATAAACTCTTTAAATTCCACAGCTATTTCTTGAGTCCCCCACCACCAATCCCATCTGTGTCTATGTGAGTGGGAGAATAACAAAGGCAGAGGGAAAGGAAGGGGAAGTCAAGGGGATTAGAGAAAAAGTTTGCATATGCAAAGTTCAGAGAACATTCTAATGTGTAACTGCATTAAAAGTGGGGTTGGGGGCAGCAGTTGTCATGAGGTAATGAGGAGCAAAACTACACAGAGCTTTGTAGGCCACGTTAGTTAAGTTTTCACCTCATCCCAGAACAAAGAATTGCTAAAGGGTTTAAGCCATGGTGTGACATAATTTGTTTTCCAATTTTGAAAACTCATTCAAGTTCCAGGGCTTAGAGTAGACAGGCAGTAAGACTGGAGACAGAGAAACCAGTTAAGATTGTTGGAAATGAAGACCTGAATTAGAAGGCAGCACAACAGCAATTAGAGCAAGACTTCTGAAGTCATTTCTTGCATTCACATGCCAGATTTTCCACCACCCCCGCTGCTTATTCTTCTGCAGTTTTCTCTTCTATAATCCAAAGATAAATATCCTCAGAGCTGTTGCCAGAGAATAAATAATACACATAAAATGTTAGCATATTGCTTGGCACAGAATAAGAAAGTAAATGTTTACTATCATTATTAAAGTAATGTTAATGGGATGGAAAATGATAACTGGGAGATATTTAGGAGATAGAAACTGACAGGTAAAATAAAGGATTAAAGGGGAAAGGGATGCATAAACGGACTAGTTTCTGGTTCAGACAGTGGTATTACTAAGTGAGAAATGCATAAGATTTTAAAGTTTTGAAGGAGGACATGTTCCTTTTTAAAATTTATTGTGAGTGACATTCCAGCAGGCAAGTGAATACAAAGCGCTGAAGTGAAAGAAACAGGTCAACGGAAGATTTACGATCAGAGACAGGTGTGATTAACTCAACAGGATTGGATCCTACTAGAGAGATGTAGAGTGAAGAAATGCTGGACTGGGTAGCACCTACAGAACACCAACAGAAAATGGGCAGGGGAAGAGAAGACTGCAGAGGACTGAGAGGGCCAGAGAAGTAAAAGCACAATAGTGTAATAACTCAAAACCCAAAAGAAAAAATGTTTCAGTATTGTGCTACATCCTGGAGACAGAGGTTAAGAAGACAAAAAAAGAGCTTGCACACAGATTGTTGTAAGGATATGACAGTAAACTAGTAAACAAGCAAAACACAAATTGTAATAAAGACCAGTAGTAGACAGTGGAGTGAAACGCACAGGCCAACTTTAGATACGGAGTGGGAGGCTTAGGGCAAGAAAGGGCTTGGCACAGAGAATTCAAAGAGGCCTAGAAGCCTACAGTATGAATAATGAACAACCAGGAGGGATGGAGAGGCAGAAGCCAGACCATGTTTGTAAACATTCTGAGAGCACAGTAAGAAAAGTTTAGATGATGACTTGTTGAGATCTGTTATTAAGTAGAGAAGTTAAGATCACTGTTTGCTTTTCTTCACTTGTAGTTGTTTTAAAAATCTGAAATAAGACATTTGGCCACTCCTTTAACCATGAACTGTTAATTAAAATATTTTGACTTTTCTATTTTAAAGGGCTTTATACAATTATAGCATGTGACCTACTGCATTAGATTTACGAATGCCCTTTTAACCTTTTTCTATATTGCCTTCAAAGATATTTCTCATATCTGCTTGATTCTCATTCAATTTTGTTTCATGAGGTACTCTTCATTTTCAAGCAGTGTACAACATAATTTGAATGTTTTAAAACAAGACAACTCGGGCATCATTAAAGTGTGTGCCAATAACACTCAAAAAAACTGATGGAATTCCTTAAGAAAAAGATTATATCCCATGGTTTACTTCCTATTTCCTTAACCTATATATTCGCTCACATATACACGAGAAAGGAAAGCTGATGCAGAAAATGGCTTATTTTTGTGCAGCTGAATTCTGTTTTGTTTTGTTTTGTTCTAAAGGAAAGGTGCAGGCAGATGGGAAGAGAGAAGCAGAAGCAGCACTTTATTTTTATTTTTTTGTTCACATTGGTTGTTCCCCTCAGCCAAAGTCTTGAACCCAAGACTTTGGGATGTACTTGGGAATGATCCCACAGTCTACTAGATTGCTAGACCACCAAGGCACCCCCCCGCCCCCCCCTTTTTTTTTTCCAATTTCCTTATCTGCAAGAGGAAGATTTTGTGGCCCTTTCACATTTCGGAAGAATATCAGTAATATAAAATACAACCATTTGCTTAATCTCTAATAATTATCAGGCAAGTGAATTTAGGTACATTGCATAAATTTTCATTATTCTCATACCTCCCAAAATAGTATTATTCTTCCCATTTTACAAATGAAAAATATCTCAGAATGCCCAAGACTGTAGAGATGGTATTAAACCCAATCCTACAATCATAAAAACTGATCACTATACCATGCTTTTAACAGATTAGACTCCTTAAAAATATCTTATCAGATAAAAGGTAAGTCATAAAGATGAATTTCTAAATGATAACAAGTATCATTTTATTCAATTTAATAAACTGTATACAACTTAAAAATATTTGCCACACATGCCATTCATATATATTCTTCCCATTGGCATAATAACTTGATTTCAATTTTTTTGTAATAAAGGAAAAGAGATAAGAGTAAGCTAGAAAAGACAACCACACAATATTTAGGTTCAAGTATAACTATGGGTCAAAACATTTTCCCCATTAATTCTGTATATACAAATTGAACCTAAGAAACTACTAGTAACTACCTAGTCTCGCAAAAGGCATCTCTCAGAATTAAAAATTAGAAACGGTCTAAGGTATTCCTAAATCAGAAAAACCAAATCTCCTGTCAGAATCTCTAGGCGTGACTACTTCCCTGCATGTGAAAGGCAACAAGTCAGATGAGTGCGTCATAGCAGCTCTCGGCAGACTACAGATTTATTGTATTGTGAGCTCTTCCTACAAGATTTGTCAGGTGGTTAAGTCATCCACCAAAATACTGGTTGAAGAAGTCTAGATAGTTAACAAAAAGAAATTACTAATGTATCATTTTTTATTTTACTTAACAAAATACACGCAAGCACAGAATTCACTTATATGTCATTACTTTACAAGTATAAATAATATGCTCAGAATTCAAGTACAGTCAAGTGCAGAGATATTTCCTATATGTTAATATGTAAACATAAGCTAATTATATACATCATGTGCCTTTGGCCCAGCTGCAAAATAAGACTTCAAAAAGAAACACTGCACTTGACGGTTGAGCTGCTTTGTTATTGAAAATTCGTACCGATGCTTATGTAATTACTTACAACTTTCATACCACTTAAATGCTTAAATAGACATTTTGCCATACCCTCTTGCGCAAATATCTTGTTAAAATTCTATCCATTTTTAATGATGACATATTCAAAATGTTGAGCTTGTTCCTTAAAACAAACACTATTAGAGTTTATTCCTAGTCAAAGTTCTTCCTATGTCAAAATGGATATTATTTACAAGACACATATACAGAAAATGAGAATGTTGTTCACTAAAAATTAAATGTCTAAACAGTGTAGGTCTGCACATTCAAAAGAATCTTAATTTATTAATATCACTTGCTTTTAATTTTAATACCAAGTAGCTACAACTTTGACATACTGAAATAGCTAGGCAATCTGAATTCAAATAATATCAAGCATTTCCTTAGGGAAAAAAAGCACCACCCAAAAAGCAATAACTGATATCAACAAGACTACAAATAGCCAGTTGAAGGCACGTGGAAGCTTTTACTACAAGGTCATCAAAGATTGCCCACTTAGTTCAGGATTAGGAACAGGATCATCGCTGGGAACTACTGGCTTGGCTACATTCATTGTGGTTTCCTCATTCTCAGTTTCTTCTTGCTTCTCCTCTGGTTCTTCTGTGACAGATGTGTCTTCAATCACTTGGTCTGTCTGTTCTGTATCTGATATTTTGTCATCTGTCTGCTCTGTACTATTATCAAGAACATCTGGTTCTTCTAAATGTTCTGGAAAGATAAGGAGTCAAGACTTTAGGAATACCCAAGTATTAAACTGCTACTTAATAGCAAGCAAAAGACAAATATATGCATATGTAAGCTAAGAAATAGTCTTAACAGTCTAACATCAACCTTAAAATCTTGTAAAATATGTACTTATCTCCCTAAACCATACCATCTATGAATTATATAAATAAATGGGGCAAAAAACAATTTGGGGTAAACTAACCCATGAACATGATTTTATCTAAAGTCCTGTTTTTAATAAAAACAAGTTCCTAAAGATGCACTTGAAAATTTCTTGTCAAAGTTGTACATCAAAGTTCCAGTAGAATTATGTGATACATGGTAACAGTCTAGCAAGCAAAACAAATGTATTAACTCCCTTGTAGGTAGGTAGGAAGGAAGGAAGGAAGGAGGGAGGGAGGGAGGGAGGGAGGGAAGGAAGGAAGGAAGGAAGGAGGGAGGGAGGGAGGGAGGGAGGGAAGGAAGGAAGGAAGGAAGGAAGGAAGGGAGGGACAGAGGGAGACAGAGAGAGAGAGAGAGAGAAAATGTGGTATGTTCACAGGTAGTGCTATTTCCCACACTAATTTAACCTCTATTGTCTAGGGACTGGGGAAGTAAGGATCCACCTTTTTTAAAGGCATGACAAGTCTTCCTTCCTCCCTCTGCCAGAAAGTTCTCGGATTTTAATCTTTAGTCAGAAGATGCTGTATATCTAGAACGCTAGATAAAGAAAGGGAAGGGGGTCTTTCTCCCAGTCTTCATTGTAAAAGTTAAGGGTCTTTATCTTTTCCTGAAAATGTACTCCTTATAAACTTTTGAGAATCATTAAGTTCATATCTCTTAATATTAACATAATAATAATAATAATTTAATAAAATAACATTAAAAAATAAAGTCCCACTAATTCTTTAAAGAATGGGATAAGGAGAAATGACAGGAGCAGGAAGTTTTGGGTCACCTAATTTTTAAGCCAAAGATAAAAATCTAGTTTTGAAATGTTTCCTTGTTTTCCTTTTATAATAAGTAGAGATTAATATTCTTGCTAAAAAAAATATGGTTAAACCACATAAATTAAAAAAAACAAATGTTCCAACTCTCATAAGAGATCCCTTTTGACATACTACGAATGTTACTGATCAAAAAAATCTGGAGGAAAGGTCATTCTACATGAGTAAAAAGTTCTAGTTAAGTTATAGATTTGAGTTTTTGCTAAATAAATAAAATTAATAGCTTTGCAAAGAAATTTTTAGCTATATGCACACACATTAAAACATGAAAGCCCTCCAAATTCATGATTTTAATATACTGGTTTTAATAATACAAATTATCTATAATTCACACACACTACGAAGCACTTTAAAAATATTTGAAAAGGATTTTAAAACAGTTACCTAGGTCTCCAGTTTACAGAATTAATTGCACTCCATTTACCTCTTTTATATATAGAAAAGTCAAAATTCCAGCTGTAGCATCTATGTTAATATGGCTTTACTGTATGAAAATTTCACATGATCACAAAAAGTAGTTCACAAATCATATTTACATGAAATGTCACAAAACAACTATTTTTTCTTAAAATAGCATTACCGAACCACTCAAAATTGGAAAAACTCAAGGTAGAAAAGCAACTAATTGAGTTTTGTCATTTGAATGTTCTCGTGTCCAAAGGAAAAACATAAATTTCAAATGAAATGCTGCAGACATGTACAAATCATTCCTGCTACAAGGGCAAGAAAGCACTTCAGTGGAAAACTTCAGGAGTCGCCAATCGTTTGTAATTCTACCCTCATAGAATTTATCCTGGGTAGAATTTTAAGAGTCATGGTTTTCCACAACTCTCTGGCCAAAGAACGATATTTACTTGCCAAGAACTTAACAATGTTATAATTTAGTAAGCCTTATGAAACAAACCAATAAAACCACATTAAATGAAAAACAAAAACGCTTAGAATCCACCAGTAAAAAAATGTTAAGTGAACATAGGCCCACATGCTTTGTCACACTGTCAGCCTCAATGCTACACTTTAACAAGAATGGCCTCAGAGTTCAAGATTTCTCATATTAAAGCTTTACAATGTAAATATCTTCAGAAATAGACACATTACTAGTCAAAACCAATTTAATTAAACAACCCAACGGTCATAAAGAAGTAGTCAATACAAAGAAGAAAGCTGTAATACTGACATTCTAAAATGTCTGTAAACATGAATTCAAAGTAACACCATGTGCTATCCTAATTAGAAAACAGCATCATGTGCAAAGTTTGCTGGTCAATATTGTATTTTATATCAGAAAATATACTGAAGGCTAAAAATTGGTGAAATGATAGAGCTTGGAAATAATCAAAGAGTACATCAATGATTACTTTTCTTCCTCTAGGTCAATTTGGAGAAAATTTTAATGGCAGTAACAAAACGAAAATATTCTATCATTATGCCTATAACACAGGCATCAACTGGACTAAATGAGATAGATATTCAATGTTTAAATGCCAATGTTCAATGTTTGAATGTCAGTTTTTTTTAAGTCATTCAAACAAGACTTACGTGAACTCAGGATGCAAGACTAATAGAGATATACATATCACTTTAATAACCAAAGAAAAATCAGTTTAATAACTTTATAATAAAATGATTAAATGTATTCTAAAAATACTTAAATTCTATGCAAGAGAACCATTTGCCTATTCTAATAAAAATAGCATTTTTCTATGACATTGTAGTTTAAATTAGTTTCATGATATAAAATACATCATAGAAAATGTTAATATTTGGACATAAAATACTAAAAAAGAATAGAGCCTTTGCATTTACACTATTAAACAGGTCTACTTCTTCTCTGTTCAATACTAGTATAAGACTAGGAACAGTTTTGTGAATGACCTAATTCCATAGGTAGGAAATTGTTAAATCAACTTTGGCATTTGGAATGCCAAGAACACGACATACCACAATGTGATAAAGCAAAAATGACCAATGAAATTTATTCCTTTCCCCACCCCTGCCCTCTACGTCATGCCCACCCCAAAATTCATAAGAGAAACATATTTTTCACCATATTTTAACAACTGGCTTGCAGTTGGTTTGGTCAGTCTCAACTCGGCAAGACAACTCAAACTCATAAAACTCAGATAACGGTGTACTGACTACCACTGCCTCACCTGTAAGTGACATACATGCAAAAACATATGAGAACCTCACCTCATCATAAGGTGTTTATTCTGCCCTTAAAAGAGAAATTTTCTAAGAAAATTAGTCTAGCAAAACAATTTCATATATTTTCAAAGGAAATATATAATTTCCACAGGAAAATATATTATTGCATTTAGATCATACCTACAAAAATCCCTTGTATTTTAGTAAATTAATTTAGAGTCTTACTTCTTATTAAAAAAATTTGCCTTGCTAACACATCAAAATTTTCCTACCTGACATATCAATAGCCATTATATGTATAGACTATAAAACTTATTCAAAGAAAAATTGTTAAATTAAAATGGACAAACTGTATTTAATCTTACAGGTTTTAATAAATCAGTTTTTATAAGATTTTTCTGCCTTAAGGAATATAGCTTATATTTAAGGAACAAAAATATACTTGAATGTGGTTTAGCAGAGATTCAGTATTAGTGTACTGGTCACTTAACAATAAAAAAATCAAGGAACCTAAAGGCAGTTCATCACTTTGGCATACCATACCTAAAAACGCTCTTAAAAAAAAAAATCTATAGTCTTAATTTCCTGTTTCTCAAATACTCTATTATTAAAACTAGATACACAGTTCTAGAAAAAAAATTTAGGAATTCAAATGAGCAGTGGGAGAGATTCTTCTAGTTCTCCTTCTTTTATGAAAACTTTTCAAGATTCCACATGTTGTTCTAAAGAGTGGTCCAAAAATTTCAAGGTCTGTGCCTCATCCTAAATGCAAAATCTTCCAGCAGCAGAATAAAGACAAATTTCAAAGCCTTGCAACATAGATTGAAAAAAAAAGTTTCTTCTAGTCTAGACTATTCATGTAAATCGTTACCGAGTATCTGTTGAAAGAAAAAACTTAAATGGAACAGTTATCTTTTGGTTCCATCTCTAATTTCAATAACTTAATCTCCGTAGTTCCCGCGGTAATCAAGGAGCCATTTCAATACTTTCAAAAATATAAAAATTAAAGCAAGAAAGTTGCTTTTCCAGACCTCAAATTTCGACATCAAGAATGTAGAAATCAGAAATGTAAGTCCTCAATTACATTGGCTGTCAGCATAGAGTAGATGACTGAGATGATAATTTTACATAATAATTCAATTTAATTATAAATTGCCACCAGTGTTCAAAACAAATGCAGCTTCATCTGTTCATTGGAAATACTTCCAGTCGTTTACTAAAGGAATCCAGCTTGAAATTGATAACTGTATATAATAGTGTTGAGGAAGGAGTTTTGGAGAAATGTTTCAGTCTTCTGGAAAGCCAAGGAAGTACAAGCCACTTTGATGAATCCAAAGAAAAGCATGAAAGAGGTACTACTTTAGAGACTATGTTAACCAAATGGAACTGTTGCTTCTGGTACTGTGGAGTACTATCAGGCCCTGCCTAGAGTTTTGTCTTCGTCTATTAACATTACCTTATTAGGGTTGAGTATGAACCAGTTAGACTTCATTCCGGAGATTTCAGACAGAAAATGAGTCATCTGGGGTATTGCTCCTCCTAGATTAGATGAGAAGGAAAGGTATAGCTGGGTGGTGTTTGCTAACTATCCATCTTGACTTTAGCAGAAAACATAAAGCATGGGACTCATTTTGGTGGCTGAATTTTCTTTTCTTTTTTTTCTTTTTTTTTTTTGTCCCAACTACTGGCTTTCAAATATTCACTTAAGCTTTTTCACAAGCAAGGTTACTGGTGGAAAGAACTTCAGTTTTTCCTCTAGGCATCTTCATTATGAAATTCTTTAATTTTCAGTTCCAAGAGACTATAATGACAATGCAGATAATTTGCATGTGACAGCATGCAGCTCAGAGCATGATAAAGCAAAAGAAAAAAACTGATACTGCATTTGTTGTTGCTGTTGCAGACTTGTAGAAGACGAATGCACTGATTTCAGTGTTGGAAGGATGCAGGTCTCTTGTCATAGCTATCTGTATTCAGATTCATTTTGATATTTGTTAGTAAGCCAACAGCCAAAGCCAGAACACACATATTTTAGGTTCACTCTTCAAAATTAAAAAAAAAAAAAAGAATGAAACTGTCATACTAATCCTCTGATATCTGAAAATTTATTGCCTAATACATATTATTATTTTTGGTTAAAGCAATTTTTTCAATATGCAAAGCTTTTAAAGAAATAAATATAGGTAAATGATCATTCCTAGAAATAAAAAGGATAAATACTGACTTCTAAATAAAGTATGTGAACTAAACTTCCATTATGGACTTTTTTCTATATCGTCATAACAACAAACCACATGGCCTGTATCATAATTTTAGCAATCTTCACAATTCAGAGTTGCTTAACCAACAGTTGCTAACTTAATATTATTAATATTAATATTAATATTATTAATAAATAATTGGTAAACAATAATGAGATCTTCCATCTTTTCCTTTTTTTATGAAATTGTCTCAATAATTTTTAACAGAATTGTAAGATGAATTCTAAAATCCAATGAATTCTGATCGTTTCTCTAAAAAAAGGCTTTTTATACCAAAAATGTGCGTAATAATGTTAATCTCATGAACTTGTATACATTACTTCAAAGAAACATCAGTCTGATCAAGGCCATCATTCAAAGAATACAAGTATAGTTTTCTAATTCCACAATTTCCTACTTTCTGATATTTTCTACCATTTTAAGTGGAAAGGACAAACTTATTTTATCAACACTTATTACAAATCTTCTAAGAACTTCACCCTTTCTAGTAGTCATAAATCTCATAATCTGCTTCATTCAAATAAATAGAAAAATAGAATTCCATTACTAGTCAAGTCTCCCAACAATTATCAGAAGAGATCACCCCATAAACAATGTCTCTGTAGCTGTTGTTAGATGCTACTTAACACAATATAACCTGCATTATAAAAGTAAAACACTCCATTATCAATCACACAGGAAATAGTTTCAGAGCAAAAACAATGATGTGCATGCTACGAAATCTGATCATTCATTCATTCTTATCTAAAAGCATTATGCTTTTGTTGTTAAATAGCAAACATTGCTAAGGAAACAACACTTTTTAATTAACATATTCATACCTTCACTGAATTGGTTCTCTGATGAAATCACATTTCCTGAGGGCAAGGTACCAACTGAACTTGAGCCTTCCACTACCTGTCTCTTCTCAAAACTAAATTCTGGAAGTCTTGGAGCCTGGGGTCTAGTTTTCCTTGCAGGATTCAAGAAAAAACAGTAGGCACATCGAAAAGCTGCAGAGAATTTAAAAAAATAAAATAAAACCACAAGCCAAAGAAAATTCAAGGACTAATCAGGTAACTCAAGTTTGCTTTCATGGTCATGAATCCTTCAAAAGTTACATATCCATTGTGAAATTTGCATGTGCTTTTAGTAATTTTATCACAGGTATTTTAACAAAAAGGAATCCTAAAGCACACTTCCTAATTTACTATAAATAGAATATTAATTTTAAGGTAGACTACAAAATAAATTACATTGGTTAATAGCAAAAAATGTTAACAATGATATAAATGTATTACAGAAATTACATATTCAAGAAACCAATCCACAGGTTATTTTTAAATCCATGATCTCACTATCTGCCCAAGAAAACGTCGTATGTCATATTTGTGAAACATAATTAACATCGTATAGTAGTTTTTAACAGCGGCTGGGCATGAATAACTGGCCTAGAGGTTGTACATTGTATGAAGAAGAAAACTGAGTTGTCTTTCCTGCTCTTTTCTGTGTTCTAAAATAAAGACAATATGCCTGAACAATGTATAAAGAGACAGTATCAAAAGTAATAGAAATGGGAATTAGCAAATAATGAAGTAAGAGTAAATATTTAAATCTAACTGCCAATAATTCTTACCAATATATTCAAATTCTTCTTTCAAAGCCATGCCATTATGAGAAAAGCACTGTTGACATATAAGGGCATACCTAAACACACACATGACAACAATAAAACAGACCAATTGAAAATGCAGATAAAGCTCATGGGAGAGGCTATTTTAGCCAGATTAGATGCTTACTATTAAATAAGTCTTTAAATATAACAGTCAAAATTTCAACCATTTTAAAATATAATTTATATACTAAATTAAAAATAAATGAAGTAACTGTCAAATGAACATATCTTTATTAGGTTAACAGAAACATAACTGGATAACAGAACACAAATTTCAGTGTTTCCCAGCATATATTCCTGGGGAAGAAAGACCCCAAATCTGTGGCCAGGTAAGACTGAAAAAGATAGAACATCATAGAGGTTCACATAAATATTATTAAAACCTCTAAAAAGTATTTTTAAATGTATTTAATTTTGTTTAATCAATCCAAAGGTTAATTTCTATACAGCATTATCCTCTGTTATCAATCCCAATTAAATTTAAGCATCTTCCTCATTTTCTATTTATGTGTTTTCTTTCTCTGTTCTCTCTGGATGTTCTTCACACATGCTTGGTACTATTGAACAAGTCTACTTTGAATAACATACAATTTATCATTTTAACATTAAATCCTAATCCCCTTATTAAAATAATACTAACCTATTACTTGTCAATTACTACTCTAGCTTACGAATTTTTTAAAGTCTATACTATGACAATTGCCCTGCTCACATTTTAGCTCTCTTCCAGTTATTGCGAGAATCATGTTGTGGGAGCTTTCGGGTCGCTCAAAGAACCCAAGGCAGAGTTAGGCCAGTGAGCAAGCAGAGGTTTAATCAGAGGGTAAAGGGATGGAGCTGACCAAGGGAGGTCCAGACTCTGTGGGTTCAGGGTCCCTCCACATACCAGACAGACGCAGTGAGTAAGCAAGTTGGGGGTCCATTAGTGGGGAGCAGAGAGACAGAGGGAGCCAGTCAAAGGAGGCTGGACCCCGCATTAGTGAGGAACAGAGGGAGAGAGAGGATGGAGCCAGCCAGGAGGCTAAGACCGCATTAGTGGGGAGGCTGGCTCAAGGCCTTGCCGGAAGCCTGAGTTTTTAAGGGAAAATCCCACATGGTGAGGAAGGGAGATGGAGAGAGGAGTCTGCAGACCAGGTTTCAATTTCTGATTGGACAAGGTGACATTGTCCTTTGAAGTTTTTGGGGGTCTTCTTCAACTGATGTCATTCATTTTGTTTCTTGGTAAGGGTCTGTCTGTGCTTGACACCTGCTACACATCTCATATGTCGAACTCGTCCATCAGCTTTCCTTATGGATCCGGATGCATCCACAACTGGGTGCTGGAGCCAGAGGCAATTCACTGTCCTGATAGTTAAACTTCAATCCCTGGTCTAAGGCCCACTCTTGTGGGGGTTCTGACAATGTAAGGTAACTAGAAAAGCATTTTGAGAATTATAAATGCCAATTATACTTAATTTTTCCTCATGTTATTAAAATTATCCCCATCATCAAATTTAGTATTCATGTGTATGAAAGTCCATTTTTATGACCTACTATGGTTTCATTGTTTTTGTGCTCTTCTAGTTTAAAAGTTTCAATAAAATGATTCTATTTATCTAAAAACAATCATATAACAGGGTTATAAATAAATTAGGGTTTATATAAAACTTTTCTATTAATATATGTATATTATATTTTTTTCCTATATTTTGTCCACTTCATCCAAAAGCCTACTGAAAATATAACTGAATACATACTAGTGCAGTGTTATAAAATAAGCTACTGTATTCTGTAATCAGGAAACAGGAGCCACCAAAACTATAGAACTTCCAAGTATATGCACATACACACACACCATGATCAATAAATTTTTTCTCATTTTCATGTATCTACCGCCACTCTAGTAAATGTTACCTTTGTAAACATTACCTGTTCTGTGGACCATCACCAACCAAATATTCAACAACTCTATCCAGGGCACCTCGTTCTCGGGGAAGAATGGGTCTTGCTAAAGGTGGACCCGGAGGATGAAGACCTAGCAAGCAATTAAATACAAATAAAATTTGTATGTATAAAATACACTTGAATTTTAATTCAGTTACCAAGAACTACCTATGCTTATCAGAACCTGCAAAAAATTTCAGCAAAACAAAAATTATGATTATTATTAATCTCTGTAGAGCATTCAGATTTTTCTTAAAAATACGACACTACGAGAAACGTTTAAATGTGTGCTATATCAGAAACACCAACATAATCTATTAAAAAAAGAAAACTATGTTGGATTCTGTACAAACTACTTTTAAGAATACCCACACTCTTAAAAGCTTATATAATAATAAATTTGGCACATCCTGGTGGAGCAGTGGTTGGGTCAATTGCCTGTGAAGGAGCAAGTCACATACTCCTGGGTTCAAGTCCCGGCTTCAGAAAGAGAAAACCAGTGTGAACAACTAAATGAAAATAAAATAAAGATGCTTCTTCCTCCTCTCTCTTCCTGCCTGCCTGCCTACTTCATTCCTGCCTGCACCTTTCCTTTAAAAATTAAATAAAATGAATTAGAGGACTTCTACTTTGGACCATAATAAAGTATCGGGTCAAACCTATCTTCCCACACAAACAATGAAAATACTGTGCAAAATATATAATACAACACTTTTAAGGTCATTGGATATCATGCAATATAAGATAAAGCTCCCTGAGAGGCAAAATTCAAGTAAGATGCACCTCATTGATCCAGCTTGTTGCCTGGGGAGCTTCCAGGCAGTAGCTCAGAGAGATAAAGCCAGAGGAAACTGGTCAATCTTCCAGAGTTGAGGAGATAAAGCTGGAAGCCTAGAGAGGCCAAGGCAGCTGGAGCTCACAGAAAATAGTACCAAGAGAAGTGAGAATGCACAAAGCAAGAATGTCAAAGATGTGCAGAGAATTCCCAGCAGTATTCAGCATAGTACTGACTGGTGCATGTTTATGAGAAAACTACCTGAGGACAGAAAGATCTGCTCAAAATACTACGAAGAGTGCTTACATGGGGCTAAAAATATTGTATGCTCCCACAGTCAGAGTGGAAAACTTTCATAGCTCACATGTCTTTTGGGGGTAAGTATTCAGTTTTGCACAGGAATATAAAAATATCCAGCATCTAATAGATAAACTTCACAAGTAGACCAAAAATTATCAGGCAAATAAAATACAACCTATATAAGAAAAATCAATCAACAGTGACCCAAATGACTGATAATAGAATTAATAGACAAATAGACAAATCTACTGAAACACTTACTATGACTACATTCTGTAAGATTGAGAATCTAGAGGAAAATTCAACATGTTAAATAGATACATAAAAAAAACCCAAAAAAAACCTTAGACTCAAAATGAAATTCTATAGATAAAAACTTTGTCTGGAATTTAAAAAAAAAATCAATGAATGGATGAACAGCAACTTGGACATTACAGAAGAAAATATTAGTAAAATTGAAGACATAGCAATAAAACCAAACAAAATATAGAGAAAAGTCTTAAAAGTTTTTTAAAAGAACAAATGATTAGAAAGCTGTGGAAAGACTTCAGTCTACTGTCAGTGTAACTGGGAGTCCATGGAAAAAAAGAAAGAAAGAAATATTTGACAAAAATTATCCACATTGATGAAAGTTATAAACCCACAGATCCAAAAATATAAGTATAAAAGTCATAATTTTACACCAAGGCACAGCACAATCAAATTACTTCAAATTAGTAAGAAAGAGAAAATCTTAGAAGCAATCAGAAAAAGATACAAAGAATGACAGCGGGTTTCTCATTAGAAAACAAGCAAGCCAGAAGACAGAAATAGATTGAAAGTTCTGAAAGAAAAACTATCAAATTTTGTATCAGTAAGAACATCTTTTTAAAATAAAGGCAAAATAAAGATGCTTTCAGACATACAAAACTGAAAAAATTTATCACTACCAGAACTGCATGAAACAATTAAGTCCTCAGACAAAAGGAAAATGACCCCAAACAGAAAACTGGATCTACACAAAGGAAAAAGGAGTACTTGAAATAGTTAACATGTCGATCAATATACAAAGCTTTTATTATCTAAATGTCTTTAAAAGGTAATTTATGGTTTAAAGGGAAAAAATAATTTATTGTATTTATAATATAGGTAGAATTAAAATGTATGACAATAATATCACAAAGGCCAGCAGGAGAGAAATGTAAGAACACTGCTGTTAAAGAGTCTTAAAACTATGTGTGAGCTAGTTTCATATAACTTGAAGGTTAACTGGGCTAAATTAATGATATTTACTGTAAACTGCAAAGCAACTACTGAAATTACACACAAAAAAGCAAAAATGATAAAATGGAATCATAAAAGATACTCAATTCAAAAGAAGGCAGAAAATGAGGGAAAAGCAACAAGATGGGGCAAGTAAAAATAAAATAACACGACAAAAAATTTAAACCCAAAACTAAACACACCAATCATTACATATATGTGGCCTAAATATCATTGTTATGAGGCAGAGATTGCAAGAATGGATTAAAAAGCAAGATCCAGTTATGCTCCCTACAGAAAAACACATACACACAAAAACATTTTAAATATAAAGATAAGTTAAACGTAAATGTTAGAAAAAATTTATAATATGCTAACACTAAGCAAAAGAAATTGTAGCTATATTAATAGCAAGCAGTTGATTTTAGAGCAAATAATATTATCAGGTTTAAAAAGAGTAATTTCATAAAGACAAAGCAGTCAATTTATCAAGGGGACATGATAATCCTAAACATTTATGTGCATCATAACAGAGCATCAAAATACATAAAGCAAAAACAGAACTACCAAAAGAAATAAACAAATGCACAATTACAGTTAGAGACTTTATCAGTTTTCTCTCAATAACTGACAGAATAAAGAGAAGGAAAATTAGTAATGATTTGACTTGAACTACTTACTACAAACTTGACCTAATTGACATTTATAGTCCCTATACCCATTAGAAATTGTATATTCCTTTAGAGTGAACATAAAACATTTAGAAAGACAGATGATATTCTGAGACATAAATGTCAATGTTAAGAATTTTGAATAACAGAAAGTATGTTTTCTGACTATAATAGAACTAAATTAGAAATCAGCAACAGAAAACATCAAGAAAAATCTGCAAATATTTGGAGACTAAATAACATACACCTAAATAATCTAGGTTTACAGAAAAGTCAAAAGGGAAATTAGAAAGTATTTTAAACTGAATTAAAATAAATAGCATGTCCAATTTATGATATGCAATTAAAGCAGTACTTAGTGGACATTAAACAACTATATTACAAAGAATATAGGCCTGAAATTCATGATTTCCAGTTTTACCTTAAGAGACTAAAAGGAAAGTGCAAATGAATGCCAAGGTAAACAAAATAACAGAGAAAATAAATAAAATAAAAATAATAGAGAAAAGCTGGTTCTTTGAGATGATCAATAAAATCAAAAAACCTCTAGCGAGACTAATGAAAAAATAAAGATGAAAGATATAAAATATTAATGTCAGGAATGTAAGGAATAGTTTAAACCCAGAATGTAAAGAAATTTAAAGGATCTATTATGAATATACAAATAAAAGGGTAAATTAAGAATAACTTTATGCCAATAAATTCTGTAATTTAGATAAAATAGAAAAATTTCTTAAAAGATTATCAAACTACCACAGCTCACTCAACATGAAATAACTATTCAATTTGTTAAAAGTTTGTTAAGTATTCTTGCATCTATGTTTTAAGATATATTATTCTGTAGGTTTTCTGTTAAAAAACTTAGTTCCTAGTTTAAAGAAAACACCAGGTCTAGATCCTTCAACTTATAAATTCTACAAAACATTTAAGGAAGAAATAGCATCAAGCCTATAGAAACTTATCCACAATATTAAAGAAGAGGGAATACTTTCTCACACAAGAGTCATCAGCATGACTGATACCAAAACTAAGCAAAGAAATTTCAAGGCAAAAAAAAACAAACAAAACTACAGATGAATATCCTTAAGGAAGACTGATGTAAACATTTTAATAAAATTTTAGCAAATTGAATCCAAGTGTGTGTGTGTCTGTGTGTGTAAATCATGACTAAGAATGATACCAGGAAAGCAATCTGGTTTAACATTTAAAAATCAGTATGGTACTTCCTCAACATGATAAAGGTTGTATACAGCTAACATACTGAATGATGAAAGAATAATTACTTTCCCCTAAGATCCTCAATAGGCAAGAACATCTTCTTTCACCACTTCTATTCAACATTATGTTAAAAGTTCTAGTCAGTATAATACAGCAAGAAAAAGAAATAAAAGGAATCAATATTACAAAGGAAATAGAATTGCCTTTATTCACAATGTAAGTCTATGTAGAAAATACTATGGAATCTGTGAAAATGCTACTAGAATAAGTGAATTTAGCAAAGTATATTAAGTATCAACATACAAAAATCAATTACATATATGTTTGCAATGAACAACTGGAAATAGTTAATAAAACAATGCCATTTACAATAGGATCAAAAACATGAAATAATTAGATGTACATTTAACTTAAAAATGTGCAAAATCTGTATACTGAATACTACATTGCTGAGAGAAACTAAAGATCTAAATAAGTGGAGAGACACTGTATTAATAAAATAAATTTTACATTCAAAAGCAATCTGCCTAAAGTTCTGAACAGAAGACACTGAGAAGAAAAAGAATAAAATAAATTAAGAGTGATGCTTGCCTCACAAGGCAACAGAAATGTAAGAGTCAAATGGACAGCAATGGAAGTTAACATGGAGAACTCATATAAGACTGTTACAAAATGAGGGTTTATTAGAATCTAAGTATTGCAAAACAAGGATGTAAGGTTAACAAAATGACCTTGAAAAAACTTTAAAGTAGTCAAGAATGTTTTTAGGGTAGCAAATACTATATTAATATTTTAAAGGATAAGAAAAAGATTTGTTGTGCAACTAATAACAAACCTAAAAGCTGTTGACATCTAAAAAGGCATAATTGATGTCAAAATTATAGCTATTAGTAAATCAAATTTAGGTTCTAGAATAAGTTCTTAGTTTTACAAATCAAGTATATTTCTTGTATTTCATCAGATATATATATACATTATTGATTTACTTGTACTAACAATATTTAATCATTATCATTAAAAATAAGCTCAAATGCAAATATTTAAGTATTATCACTCATTATCAAATTTTCAACTTGAATAAGTATACCAAATTAGATTTTTAAAGTATCTAAGTCAACTAATTTTTGCTAGAATATTTTACTTCTACATGCTTAAAATGAAAATGTCCATAAGTGAATCTAGATAAATAAAACAACAGATTCCATAAGAATATCAAATCCTTTGCAGAGTAATAATTTAAAATAATGCATCTTTATATTCATGCTGTTAGGGTAACAGTAATTAATACAAACATCAAAAGCAATCATTGTAGGAATACTGGTCAATTTTACACAGCTTGGCAAATTATCAAGTACCTGCTGGTTATTAATTTTCAAACATATGGGAGCCCTGTGGTAATACACATTAAATTGATTCCATTCCACAAATATGGCATAATGAAAAAATGAATTATTAATATTCTCTATAAGAAATCATTTAACTCACTCATATTTTAGGCAACATACAACTAAATGCAGTATTTTATATAAAAACTAAACTTGATCATGGATGGAATTCAGGCCACTGTCCCATTTGTAGTACTATCCTTATATGTGTAATAGTGAGTTTATTACTTTATATAAAAGTTTCTAAACATTTATTTCCTTAAAATTAGGTAAACATATGTAATTCATATTCTCACATAAATGTTCATTAAGCACCTAAGAGCATCACTTTAAAAATCATGGGTATTTCAATTCAACTAGATAATAACTGAAAGATGATGAATAATTTTTCTCAGCTTCAAAAATATAAAAGATTTTCTTAAATAATTAAAATGTATGACTTGTATAGATTTCATTTATAGTCAGATATCTTTGTTTATCAATTAATAGTTCTCTGGTTTCCTAGAGTCTTATGCTCCTTTTTTTAGGAAAACCAGATAAAATTCTATTGTATTAGTAATGTCTAAGGTTGTTGGTTTTATTATATAAATGCCCTGAAAATCTAATATCAACTACAGACTAACGTCAAAATCATTACAAATTATGTTAGTAGTCATAAAATGTGAAAGTAACCTAAATTAAAATTAAATATCCTAAAGATAAATGATTTACTATCATATTCAAGAATCCGGTACAGAAATTTGCATAATATGATCTGCTAAAACAGTAGTCCTCCAGGTTCCAATCACACTCCATAAGAAAAATAAAGATAATATATACTCTATTATACTCAAAAATGAGATCTTTCCCTAAAGATCTACCACAATGGAAAAAAAGAGAATGCAAAGAATGAATTAATAGTAACAGCAGTCTGTTAATTAAATAGGACTCCATGCTAAAATATCTGTCAGAAAATATTAAGATTTCACATCTTGAAAAAAGGAAAATCTACCCACCCATATTAACAAAAGTAGTATTGCACACCAAAATGCAGAACGTCTTCCTGAAATATGTTAATTGTCATGTTTAAAAATATATGTGAAAGGTTTAGCAAAACACATGAATATATTCCAAAAGCGTTCTCTTCTATCCCCATTTTATATAAATCTGGAGTCATTCTAAAGCTGAATATAAAAAAATATGCTATACTGTTGACTACAGAATACTACAAAGTTTTATTGCCATTTAAACAAAGAAGCCATAACAGTTAAATGAGCTCAAGAAATAGGTTTCAGTATCACAAGGTGCCAG
Source organism: Solenodon paradoxus (assembly GCA_004363575.1). Lineage (NCBI taxonomy): Eukaryota > Metazoa > Chordata > Mammalia > Eulipotyphla > Solenodontidae > Solenodon > Solenodon paradoxus. The sequence continues at coordinate 88,642 of RJWH01002119.1, forward strand.
CTGTAAAGAGTTATGGCTAATTGAATATGGAACTCCTGCTTAATCAGATAACTGCTCTGCTATTTCCAAATGAAATGCCATTTCCATACTGTCTGAAAATGGCCCGTTTTATTGGTAACCAGAGAAAACAATATAAACTGTAAATAACATTAAGTGCTCTGTTTACCCATTCCAGGCACTGAAGTAGCAGGGGATCCAAGACGTCTTGGTAACATATTTGATGGTATGGCTGGAGTAACAGTTCTTTCTGGGGGTCCACCAGGGGCTGAAGAGTCCTTTGATGGTGCAGGAGATACTGGAACATGTGGAGGAGGAACTTGACTAGAGCTGGCTGAAGTTGGAGAAATGTTTCTTTGAGCTGCAGTTCGCTGACGAATCTCTAAGAACAAAGAGTATTTATTAGATACAAAAATCCCAATCCACCACATTGGCCAATACCAGAAATAGCTTACATATTATGCCATATGCATTTTTAGGGTCAAACTTGGTTACAATAAGAAATCTAGAAAGTGTGAAATTGAAAACAGAGTTAGTACTCCATTTCTGAACCTACAATTCAACTGTACATATTACTGTATAATATGCTTTGATCCAAGTCTCAATTAATAATCACTTTTCAAAATAAGTTCAAATAAAATTATCTCCAATTATATGTCATGTCTTTTTGTAGTAATCCTTCTTAATTTCTGATAATGTTAATTAGTGAACAAATATATTACAGAATAATCGAATAACTTTATGAGGTAAATAAGTAGTCACAGAAATGCTGAAAAAATATTTTTATTATTAGATACCATCCACATTTTCCTTTATACTATTGATATCTTTTTGTAAATTGTTTGCCTATAAAGTAAATAACCACCAATATTATTTTGCCAGTAAAAGAAAATTTCCATCTGTAAAAACAATTTATCGTCATAAATACATCTTGTCTTTTAGTCACAGAAATTATAAGATTTTCTGTAACGGGTTGGCAAATGTGCCAGACCCATGTGCCAAATCCAAGTTGCTGCCTATTTATTGTAATTTTATTGATACATACTAAGACTTATTTGTTTACATATTGTTTATGGCTGCTTTAGAAGAGGTGAGTTAGTTGCAACAGAGACCATATGGCTCCCAGTCATTTATTATATCTATTACTTGGCCCTTTAACAAAGTTTCATGATGCCCTAAGTCTACATCATAAAATTAAATTCTATCATTTCCCCTTTCCTGCCTATCTTACTTGAATGTCAGTAGCAAGATCTCAAGAAGTACTTAAAACTTTTTAAAATTCTATAATTACATCACATTAAATTGTCACAAATCTTGTAGCAGGCTAAAACTAAAAAAACTACATTTTAATTGTCATGAATGATAAAAAAGGCAAAAAGAAAAATACTTTAGATTTGTGCTCTATTTGACAGTTAAATAATTTCATGAAAAGTTCATTGTAATAGAAAGTACAGCTCTAGCATCAAATCTGCTTACTACAATCTAGTCTACCGGTTAAACCTGGTCCTTGCAGAAGCTTTAGTAAGAACCCTGGTTGCAGCGACATGAACTCAGAGAGGCTACTTAACTTCACTAGGCCTGTTTATCTATAAAATTAGATGAACAGTCTTTTCTTTTACAGGAAAGGTGCAGGCAGGAATGAAGACTAGCAGAGGCAGACAGACAGGAAAAGAGAGGAGGAAGAGCATTTTTATTTGTTTTTTTCAGTTGTTCATCTTGATCGTTCCCGCCGGTCCCAGGGCATAAACCCAGGATATGTGGGGCTGCATCCAACCACTACTCCATCAGGGTGTGCCAATAAATAATATTCTTAACTCACAGAACTGTTATGAGGAATAAAAAAGAGAATGTCTATAAACCGATAGCTCACATTTCCTAAACACATATTATTTCAAATGGCAGTGTTTTCACACATCTAAATATGTTCAAATGACTATGTTGCAATAACTACTGGGATTAATGTTCCATTTGTTCTAATTTAGTCTCTAACCAAGTCACTGTAATAACATATTTCAAGTATGTCATCATTATACAAATGGAGTTGTCTTTCTATTTTCCTATTTTTCAAGCAGTTTATATAGAAAATTTCAGATTGCACCTGGACTAGTCATATCCTAATAACTCCTGCCAATTAGCTGGTCACATAATTATTTTTTACATGCAAGAAATATCTTAATAATTGGTTACACATAAATTAAATGCTGTGAAGGTACTGATATCAATGAAATCATATTAAGGTTTGGTCACTTAAATTGCTAATTAAATTTTAAAAAGTCATCGGATATAAATTATTTTTAGCCTATTTTCAGGGAAAGCATAACTCAAACCTAACAGTTTTCTTTCTAGAAAAATAAAAGATATATTAATAGTTGTTATCCTTTCACACTTGACACTGTTTCCTCTGAATGTGCATTTATTTACTATGTCAAAACTAGTGGAAACGCTCTTTATATCGCTCATGTGATACTAGAAGGTAAGATCAATAACTAGTTAACAAAGGATACCGTGTCTAGCACTCCATAAAAGAGACTTAGCCTACTAGTTTCTAAATCTAAATTTAAAAACAGTGAGGATTGAATAAAAGGGATCATTTATATGGTGAAGGATATAACTGGACTGTTGGTAAACTTAATGTATTACATACAGATGCTGATTTATAATGATGCACACTTAAAACATATTCAATGTTATGATGCACTGTTCATTCAATAAAAAATTTTAATGGGGAAAATAATAGAGAAGTCACAAAGGAGCAAAAACAGTTTTTTCAAAGGAAAAGCAAGTAACAAAGAGTTACAGTACCATCAGTAGTTACAAAATAGCTAAGAATATAATACTAAATTTATATCTGGTAAAGTGTTAAAAAATATTCTGCTAGTCTCAATTTAAAATATCTAAGATTTATCCACTTTTAGCCACTTAAGATTCAGAAACACTCTGTACTAACTATTCTAAAAGTTTCTAGTATACAGCAAAGTAGTCTTATAGGTTATAGTCATGTAATGTAAATGTAAATGTATGTAATGTAAAATACCATTCCAACACACACACACACACACACACACACACACACACACACACACAAATTATCAAGCACCTCCCCATCTGTGGCTCAGGCAGCTAAGGCACAGACCATGAAAGCTGTGGACCGCGGTTTCGAACCACGGGTGAGGGGTAGGAGAAAAAAACTACCAAGCATTCCATAATCAGCCTGATAGAGTACATAAGAAGTTTTCCAAAAAAATCAGCCCTTGACTGAGTATACTTTAACATCCTTCTGATAATCAACAAGTCAATAAAAATCAACAATATTTTAATCTATATTTTTAATTTGAAGCAAACAAAATGAGATTAAAAACCACTATATGCTGGTGAACAAAAGGAAGAAAACAGAGTTTAATAATGATAAAACAGCACCGTAGTTAAAATCAGCCTCCAACAAAACTGTTTGATTTAAATTTTAGCTCCATCCGTTTTTTATTAAATGTGCATACAGACTTTTACAAGTTGATAATATCTCTCAATTCAGATCCTCATATAATGAGAATACTTACCTCTTATGATTGTTGTAAAAGTTAAATGAGATAATCAACACAAATCGCTTAGCCAAATGACAAGAAAGGTACTTAATAAGCAAGGTTTCAGAGGTTATAATAAATCAAAAACTAAGCAATCTAGAATTTATAAAAAGCAAGTATCAAAATAAAATATACTCATTTACAAATTAAATTTCTTCCTAAAGTTAATGAATAGGTTTAAAAGTATAAATTCATAATTTATGTAAAAACTTAAAATCTATAACTCTAACTTGCTATTATTAAATAATTCTTGATATGAATAGTCTATAATACAAATAAGCATCTCTTAATTTATCAGACTTTCAAATAATGATTATGTATATACTGGTAGGTTTTGTCTTTATTTTTTTATGAAATTGCAGTAGGCAGCATATCATGCAGTTGCTAGAAGGCCTGAGTCTTCGTGACCCTAGCTGATAACACCATTTCCTTGTATGAACCAAAAAGTTCACTCTGAGTTTCAAAGTTCTTTAAAATAAAGAATGCTGGCAGAACAAAAGACAATCTTCATACTTTCCATAGCACTGGTCAAAGGCTTTCTGAACTATTGTGTCCTCAAAAGAAAAAAATCCAATACCTAGGATTTTAGTAATAAAAAGAAAAAATAGTTAAGCCTGAGAATAAGTCACATGTAGATGAGACAAATTTAGGATGAATTTGGCTCGTTATCAGTGTGATTATTAGATGTAGTTAGGTGGTGCCTGGGAATATATCTTGAGGTGGGTTTTCATTTTTTAATTTATAGAAGTAAGATTCCTTCAAATAATCAAAATAATAAACATCATGCATCTGACATCTCTTTTTACTTTCAAGATTTTCTTAAGTCTACATTCACTACATCGTCCTCATATCCTACTCAGACTAAATTCTTTTAAATCCAGTTCTGTCCTTTTTCTCAACTAAAATTATTTTTCAATAGGTTGATGTCTCTTTTAACAAAAATGACTCCATACATAATTCCTTCCTTCCCATAGAAGCAAAACTTTTGGGGCATGCCCTAGTAGCTTAGTAGTCTACTACACCCTGGGAACAGTCGCACATACATGCAAAGGTCCTGGGGTCAAGATTCAAGGCCAGGGAAACAACCTATGTGAACAACTAAATAAAAATAAATAAAATACTTCTTCTTCTATCTCTTCTCTGCCTGCCTGTCTGCCTGCTTGCCTTCATTCCTGCCTGCACCTTTGCTAAAACACAAAAGAAGCAAAACTTTTTCACACCAATTACTCCTTAAATCAAGGCAAGTTTTTGTTCTCAGCTACCATCCTCCACTGACAGTACCATTGCTTTGGTTACCAATAAACTTATAACACCACCATTTTGTTATTATCATAGCTACTCTTTATCAAATTCCTACTATCTGCTAAGAACTATGTGAGTTTACTAGTTTCATCTAATATTTAGGCAAACAGATAACAACTATACCCAATTTTCAAATTAAAAAAAAAAGTTCAGAAGCTAAAAATTTTGCCAAAAGTCTCAAAAAATAACCAATGAAGGCAAGATTTAAACCCCAGTTTTTAACACAACAATACTCTCACTCTTGTTATACAGTCTGTCAAAATTCAATAGCCTCACTTGACCCTTCGCAAAATACAATGGTGAGTGTCATCTCTAATATACTTCAACTTTCTAGAAACCAGTTTGATTCCATTTATAACTCTGATATCATTCCATCTGTCATTTTCCTGGGCTCCTCTCTTTCCATCTACCCTGAAATATTAATGCTTCATGGGGTTCTACTATATGTTCTCTTACTCTCTTTTCTTTCCTTGGCACTTTCACTGAATCTCACAATTTCAAAAACTATCAACTGTACCTCTCAATAATTGCTAATCTGTATCTACAACCTCAACCGTTTTCTTTAGCTCCATATGAAACAATCATTTATGTACGAGCTGCACCACTTTTAACTCCCACTCAACAGATCCAAAAGCAAATTCCTTATCTTCTACACAAAATGTACTACTCCAATTCTTATTGTCCTTATCTTATATAAAACACTAACATCTAACTAGCTACCCAAGTCAAGAACCTAAGTGTTTTCTTGACAACTCCTCTCATTACTCACTTTCCAAGTCTAACTGCCATCAATCTACTCTTAAATCTGAATTACCTCTTAAGTCTCTTCCTTTTTCAATTCCTTTACCTTAACGTTAGTACAGGCCTTTATCTTTTACTTGATATCCTAACTGATCTCCATGTGTTCAAGTCTTGCTCTCTACAATCACTTCTCTAACCCATTTTCCATGCTACAAAAAAAAAGAAGTGTTCTTTCTAAAACACAAATGTGATAGAAAATGCAAAGCCTCCAGTGCCTTTCCATGTTGCATATAAGAGAAAGTCCCAAACTCCAGTGTTACATACAAAATCCTTCATAATTATCCCCTTCTCGCATAAGCCCTACCTAATTTCCCTTTTTCAGAAAGTTGCACTATTTCCCATCTCTCAAGCTGCCAAGCTTCTTGCCTTTGCATGTGAAGTAGACCTGAGGAGCCCTTTCCCAACCCCTTTCTCAAAGCAAATTGTTATTCAAATTTACAATACATTGTGATTAGTGTCTACCATTGCTGCGTCCTTAATATATTAAGATTGTCTATTTATGTGCATACCCTTTTTAACTAAGAGCTAACAGCCATCTTTTTAACCAAAAGCTAAATTTTTCTTTGTAGCACCACCATATGACAAGGTAACTGGCATAGAGTACGAACTTAATAAAGGTCTATAAAATGAATTTACTTTCCTACTACATTTTAACATCAAATTCCCAAGAGCCTATTATCTAATTTACATGGTATTGCAGACAGAAAAATGGCTTCCCAAACACATCTATGTCTTCATCCCCAGAACCTCTAAATATGTGCTGTTACATGAGAGAGGAATTAAGGTAGTGAATGGGATTAAGATTGTTAATCAGCTATATTTGTGTTGCCTGCTGTATTGAGAATTTCAGGAGACAAAAAACTACCTTCTAGCAGAAAATTTGCTAATAATTTTTACCACTTACTAGTCATCAGCTGAATTTACTGTTTGTTGCTCTCTCATACCCCACCAGATTGCAAATTTTTGACCTAAACAAATGAATGCTGTTTTAAGTCACAAGTTTGGGGGTGGTTTGTTAAACAATAGATAATGACAACTATATAGATAATGACATGTAAAGAACATGCCTAAAAAGTGAAATCACTATTTTATAAGGAGTTTTTTAGATTATTAGTCAAACATCTTTCAAAACAGCAAAGTATGAAATAGCATTCTATTTACTATTTCTATCAAGTTAAAAGTGATGGGTGATTTCTACTTTAATTTTCCATATATGCCATGAAACACAAGTGAGCAAACTCTAAAATCATACTTAAATAAGAAGTTGTAATCCACTTGCTAGAGCCATTAAATTTTTTGGCAATACTTATTGATTTCAAATTTAGCTGTGGCAGGATACAATTGACTTTTCTTCTGCTCATTTCATTAGTAGAGATGCAGCATTGTGCACAAAGTGAAAACAAATGTACAGATGGCTCCCTTTTAAAACAAATACAGGACAATCTTAGGGATTTATCTTCAGCAGTCCTCCTTAGCAGTTTAGATAGAACCGTCCAATATAAGCCTCTCTGCTTCAATCTCTCCTCCATGGCCATAACCTAATCCTCATCTGAAAACTTAGCCATTAAGGAAAACTGACCTTCTCTTACATTCAAGCATCCCACTCTCAAACCACATTTAAATTCTAAGGGGATATACAATAAACTATTAATTATTAAAAGGGACAGCAAACTTTTTTGTAAAGGATTCGATGGTAAACCTTTTAGGCTTTGTGAACCATATTATGGCTCCTATTGCATAGTCTTATTCTTCTTTATTATTTTTTAGAAAACTTTAAAAGTATAAACCTGATTCTAAGCTTGAGTCATAAAAAACAGATCTTTCAGATTTGCAGACTATAGCCTGCAGATCCTTATGTATTCCTTTTGACTGTTCATCACCTCCTTCTCATATTCTTCTTTCCTTCAAGAATCTTTTAGATTCCATAATACATTTTATCATCACTCCCCTGCATACGACTTCACCTCTTGACTCCTTGTATCACTTTATCTAATCCATTAGGCAAACCCCCAACCATAGTTAAAACCAACTCTGCCTACTTCAGGCCTGTACCCACACAACTAAACGTAACTGTAAAACATACCACTATACTTTAAAAGCATGACCAGTGACTTTTTGTTGTCGTCATTGTTTTCACACCACACCCACCACGAGTTCCAGTGTCCTCTACCACACCTTTCCCCCTCTCTTTCCCTCCCACCTCCTATGCTGCTAGTCATCATGTGGGTTTTTGCTGGAATTTATCTACTTTGTTTCATTTCATTATATTCCACATGAGTGAAACCATTCAGCATTTCTTTTTGCTTTTTATTGCCACCCCTTTCCCAAAATTGTTCTTTCAAAGTCACAAGGACCTCTAACCTTGCTAATGAATGGTTAATTCTCCACCTTCATTTTACTCGGTGGCAGCCTGACTACTAACTTTAAGCAGGTTTTAGTGTCCCCTGGCATTCCTACATTTTCCTAAGCCATTTACTCGCTCACTCACCTAGAATATTACTGTCTACCTTTTCTTCAGATCCTCAACAACAATCTCCCCTTATCTTCATTCTCATTAAGAAAGCAGATACAATCAGAAGACAATTCCCACCACCTACCTATTTGTGCCTGTGTTCTCTTTCTTCCCTCATTACTAGAGGTGATCTGTGCACACTCCTATTAAATGCCAAGTTCTCCACTTAAACACTAATCCCATCCCTTTTACCTCCTTATGGGTGATTCTCCCATCAATTGTCCCCATTCTCTCCTATGTAGTCCATTATTCCATGTCTTCTGGGCCATTCCCAGCAATACAAGAACATGTTTCTCAATTCTTCCATATAGCAAGTATAACTACACACAAAAATACTTCTTCCCCCTTCAGCTATTCAGTTTTCCAAATCCTTCCACTCAAAAGAATTGACTTCTCATTGTCACCAACTTCTCCCACACTTTCTTAAGCACATTCTACTCAGGTTTTTGTTCCCACCCCTTTCTCAAAATTTTTCTTTCAAGGTCACAAGAACCTCAACCTTGCTAGTCAATGGTGAATTCTCCACCTTCAACTTACTTGGAAACAGTATTTGTCACAGATAATCACTACCTTGAAACTCTCTCTCTTTAAAATCTCGGTGTCCAGGACTCCACACTTCCATGGGTTTCCTATCTCGCTAGTCACTTCTCAGTTTCTTTATCTTGTTCCTCTACATCACCCCCAACAACTTCATGTCAGAGTGCCCTCCAGTGAGGTCCTTAGCCCTGTGTTCTTCTTTCACCATATTGATGTCCTTGGTAATCTAATCCAGTTTCATGGTTTTAATACCATCCACCTACTGATGCCATAGAAATTTTTATCTCCAGTCCAAATAACTACTATTTTCCAGACTCATATTCAACTGCTTCTTTAAAATCTCCACTTGGATATCTAATTATCTCAAGCATTCATGTCCAAAATCAAGCCCTGTTTTTCCCCCCTCACTTTGATCTCACTTCAAAAATTGTTCCTCTTACAATTTCTACCATCTCAGTAAATGGCAATACCATCTTCTCAGTCATTCAGACCATCATCTCTGATTCCGCCTTCTTTGATGCCACAGCCAATTCATCAAGAAATCTTTTGGGTTCTACCCTCAAATTGTATGCAGAATCTGACTACTTCTTAAACCACTTGCAATGTTGTTTAAACCAAGGTCCAAAGCCACCATCAAAGCTTTCCGAGATTAATTCAATAGTTTCCTAAACATTCTCCGTGCTTCCACCTTTGCTCCCTTTGCAGACCCTCTTCTCAAAACAGTAACCTCCCATTTAAAACAATTTAGATCACATCACACTTCTGCTCAAAACAAAACAATTTTCAGTAATAAAAACAATCTCTTACAACGGTCTACATGTGATACAGCCCTATGTGGTTTGATCCTGTTACCTCTCTTGCTGCCTCTCCGAACACTCTCCTCCTTGTTGTTGCTGTTTCTAGAGCAACCTGGGCAAGCTCTTTACTCAGTCTTTGCAATTAACAGATTCCTGTGTCTGGAATGTTCTTCCCTCAGGTATCTACATGCTCACTCCCTCACTTCTTTTATGTCTTTGATGAAAGGTCACCTTATCAATGTGGCCTTCCCTGACAATCATATTTAAAATTTCAATCAACCCTCACTCGGGGTATTCCCTGTGCACCATTCTTTACGTTACTGCATCCAATCCTACATAGAGTAATAATTTATTGCCTACCTTCCCTTCCTTCTAACAAAGAGAACCAGATCTTTTTGGTCTGTTTTGTTCACTACTGTGTCCCCAGAATCTGAAACAATGCCTGGCAGATAGCACACTAGTAAACATCTATCGGGGGAAATGGATAAATAACAAAATTAGTGCATAAAATTTTTCCTATATGCCAATTGAAACCTTAAAAAGAAGTGTAATTTTTTACTATCAAATATCTCGATCTCTTTATTCTATAGAAGCAATTCAGGAATGACACAGGGAAAATTACATTTCTCATTAAGTCTATTTAATCCAGCAAGGACGTAAATGTCTCTCCATCTCTCAGTCCATGATTTCTACAAAACTAGAATAGCAGGCATCGAAGTACCATATCATTGTATTCTATGTATGTGCACACATGTATGTATATATACATAAGTATATACACACATGTGTATATCTACATATAAACAGACCTATTTTATATTCATTTAATTCCTTTCATATCAAATGATGATAATGGGTTTTTTAACCCATTAGCCCATTTAACCCATTTTAACCCATTAGCAGTTTGCTAATAAACACTCTTTATAAGAAGGGGTTGAGCCAAAGCCAGAAGTCTAAGAAGACATGACAGTTAAATGTAACATGGTGTCCTAGAACAGAAAAAGACACAGACAAAAACTAAGGAAATCTGAATAAGCCATGAACTTTAAGTTAATAATACTGAATCAATATTGGCTAATTTTAACAAACATACTGTGTCAATTTAAGATGCTAACAACAGGGAAAATTTAGTACAAGGGTATTTGGGAAATTCTTTGCACCAGTCTTGCAATTTTTCTGTAAGTCTAAAACTGTGCCAGAAGATAAAATCTATTTAAAAGGGGGGAGGGCAGTCAGATTAATTGCCCAATAAGCATGATACACCTTTTAGTGCTAAATTTAAGCAAATCAAATAATACTATTCTAAAAATGTATAGTCAATCAATGTAATATGCATCACTAATGACGTAGTAAAAATAAAAGAAAAATATCTACTAAATATGAATGTATGCTCTGGTTCAGTAATCATGAAACAGAGCTATGATATAAGAATGCCACAATTAGATTCAATAGAGACAGCAGATCACTAAAGGGTCAAATATGTACACACATATCATTTACTACTTCTTTTCCCCTTTCTATAATTTAAGTTCAGACACAGGTAGAAAAAAAAGAAAATGAGAAGATAGGGAGGAAGCAAAAGGAAAGAAGGAAAAAAAGGAGGGAAGGAAGAACAGTTCAAGCAAAGAAAAAGACTTCAAACTCAGAGAAACACAAAACTTAAATATAAATAAAATGAATGACTAAGTCACCTGCATTTTTTAAATGATAGGAATAAAAGATGTGACAGAATTAAATGAACAAAACTAAGCTATGATCCCAAAAAAGCAGAATAAGAGTGAGATACAATATTATTTTTCAAATTCCAAGCAGCAATTAATACTACAGACCTGGAAGAGCTAAGAAAGTACACTCCAGGAGAAATATTTTCAAAAGAAAAAAAATAGGTTATAATCTTATGGTCAAAAAACCCTATTACACTTGTTTCTTTATTCCCCATAATGTCAGTATATAGAAATCATTTAACATATTCTCTTAAATGAACAATTCATTTATATCATAACTAAACACTAATTCTCTCTAAAAGAATATCAAAAGCAATGTCACAAGAATCCAGAGCACAAAGATTTTCTATAACTATGATAGGACAACAAAGGGAAATATTATTTAGATTTTCAAGTTTCTAAGAAGGTAAGCTCAGATTCTTAAAATAACTTGTTCTTAAATATTAATAAGTACTTAAAGTGTCAATAAAGGGGGTCATATACCTGCTGTTTTTAATGATAAAATAACATTTTTAAGTAATGAAAACAGTTTTCTGTAAAATATCACCTTTTAAGATATATTCACCAAGGTTATCTTAAAAGTATTTTTGAAAAGTTAATACCAGTCACACAAAATACTGCAAAAACTACAGAAACCTGGTCAAGACCAAAAACATTTTAATATAATTACTAGACAGTAGTATAAATTATATAAAAAATTAGCTGATTATGAAAATAGGAATTTCATTCTAAGTATCTATTTTGAATTTATTTTAAACATATGCAAAATTTTACTTTTATCAAAAGAGCAGATTAATGTATTTGTAAATCTAAATCCTATGGAAGAGCTCCTGGGAAAGGAAAGGATTCTTCCCAAATATTCTGCCAATTAGAAAACTTAACACTACTATGCTTATTTAGTACCCATGGTCTTTATGCGTACTTATAAAAGAAATGACTTTCTCAAAATTCTGAAGATCATCCCTCCTTAACAGAAGGTAGCCAATATAAACTCAAAAATACCTTTTAACATGCCAATTTTGGGAATATTTTACACAAACACTTAAAATAATAACTTTAAAATTCTTATTTGAAGAGGAAAACATTTGTAATTGTTGGTGAAATTACTCATACTTCAAAAAAATTAAAACAAACTATATATTTAATCTCAGCATATATTCAGCACCTTTATTTATAAAAATACTCCTAAGAAAATCAAAATTAAATAAACTATTTTCATTCACGCCAGGTCATATCCCAAATTACCAAATACAAATTTGCATAAAAGCATTCTACATAAGTTTTCACACACCTCTAGCATGTTTTTGAACTCACTTGGGGAAATATGGATCTTTCCAACAGGAGCAGCAGTTTCTACAAAGTTATTTACCTTGTCCAGGTCTTGGAGTTACAGCTGCTCCAGCAGATGGCGGCTCAAACTCCTGTCAATTACAACAATGTTAGTGACCTATTACAATGTGTAATTTATAATAAAATAAGTGGTATCAAAGCCTTACCTTTGCTTTCTTTGAGTCTGGATCAAACCTTTCAAGAATTAATTTAGCTGTCTTATAAGTTTCTTTTTCCATGACCTCTTCAAGCTGCAATCAAATATTTCCATAAATTGTCACATTTTAAAGCATAAACAGTAATTATTTTTAAGTCCTATTCAAAAGTGTTCAAGTACCAGGCTTAAAATAAATAGCACATAATATAAGCAGACAGCATTAAGACTTACTACATTTAAATAATTAAAATTCAGATTTCAAATGGCTTCTAACCTCTAATATGTTACTTATATTTAATAGCTTTACAGAAAGGAAATACCAAATATTGCTAATTGTTTACATATAATGAGGAGAATAATTACATGCACCAACTTCAATAATGGAATGTGCAAAAATCTATCAGCCGTCATTATTGGAAGTTATTAGACATGACAAGCAAATGACAGGCAATTCCTCAGATTTATTTCCTCACAGCACTTAATGCTATTAATTTAAAGAAGGTCGTTAGCCAAGAGCTTTACAAAATAAAATCTCTGCGCCAATTAACTGCTGTCAGCATCGATTTTAGATTATTTATTAGCAGAAGCAATTAGCTTGCTGCAAATGCAGTGAAAACTCACTAACTGGGAGAACGGCCATGGAATTTACTCAAGTGACTTTAAAATCTGAAGGCCCCCCATTTTTACTTGGAGTCAAACAACTTTAGAGGGGAAAAAACTAAACATAGTAGGAATTTAAGTAAAAACTTTACTGAGTTCTATTCTTACACTAGGGACTACAATTAAAATACTTCATTATTATAGTATTTTAGTTACAATGCACTCAAGTAGTTTTTATGGCTTAATACATTGGTTTAATTTAAAAAGTAATCACTAAAGTATTTTACTGGTTAAACCAGCTCAACATGAGAAAAAATTTAACTTTAGTACAAGACAATCATAGTTATGCCAAATAGCTAATATGCAGAATAAAATGCTTTTACCAAAACTGGGGAAACTTTTCCTTCTCCATTGATCACTGAAAACCACTTAGATAATCATTAAATTTCATATTTGTTTCAAAGCACATTTATATTTAAATGTAACGCAGAGCACATTTACCAAATTAAAAATATACTTTAAAATATGCTGCCACAATAGTAATTAACAAATTCCTCATTAATAACTTAACTCAGCATCTAAAAAGCCAACCTGAGTTTAATGGAGCTAAAACATTTTCCTAATTATTTCAGAATAAGAACAATTCTCAAAGCAAGCAAGTTTAAATTTCTGATGTAAAGAAAATGAACTATCACTTTAGAGTTGGGCAACATTGGGAATGGGGCTAGAGAGTATCAAAGAATACACCCCCAAATCAACATAATCTACAAAGAGACTATCAACGAACCGAATCCCTGGTCTCTAATTTTTGATGTCAAACAACTTTAGAGGGGAAAAAACTCTAGACCAGTATTGTGAAATAGAACTTTATATAATGATGCAAATGGCTTTTTTCTGCAAAGTACAGTAGCTACTAAGCCACATGTGTAAATGAGTACTTAAAATATTGCTTGTTCAATTGAGAAACTATACTGTAGTTTATTGGATTTTAAATATAAATTTTTAAAGTGACATAGGACTAGTGGCTACTGATTTAGCAGCACAGTTCTAGACCAGGATTATTGATATGTTTTAAAAGGTTAGATGTAACTGTGATCTTTAAAACAACACAAAACTCAAAACCAAAGTTTAGCTTCACCAAATGATTGCAATTCCTGGTATGCTTCTCATCAAATATTAGTGCTTATGTCTATGTATATGTAAAAGTATCTTAAATAAAATCATTTTTAAAGAAATTGAGATACAAACTCATATTCTATTTTTCATTTACTTCTAATAAAAATTTTCACATATTAACTTAGCTAACACACTTAGATACACATTTTAAGTGGCTAATCTGTTTTAAATATTCTGATCAGCAGAAAGAATATATAACTTTAAAAGATCTGTGCTCAAAGTGCATCTCCATTCTTAATTAACAAGAAAGATCTTGAGCAGGTCTGTTAACCTCAGTTTCTCCTTTTGTAAAGCAGATACATTAACTTTACTGAAAACACTGACATGGAATTATATTTAATAAAATTTAGGAGAAAAAGTATATAACAGCATCTAACAAAATAAGATATAATCGCCAATAATGTCTCAATTATTCAGAATAGGTCTGAAATAAGCAGTGTTTCCAAATACCCAACATATTAATCCCAGGATTAAGAATGAGAAATTAGATTCTCAAAACTCCCTAAAGTATATATTACTCTGTATTTTTCATAATAGTCTATGTATTTTAATAATTAAATAATTTACTAAGGTATCATTTTCCTGTAATACAACTATACTAAGTTTCAGGATCTTTTTTTAACTTAAAGAAAGAATAATAAACACATGTTTATCTATTATAAATCAACATTATCTGGCAATTTGGCATTATTATACATTTCAATAGCACTTAAAAATTATTTTAATCTGACACAGATATTTCATCATAATATGGAAAGAGAACTCTAACATAAAATTTCAAAGTTATATTATAATTTCTATATTACCGAGAACTATCAGTACTTACCACTGTGAATTTCTATTGCATCTTTAATGTAAAGAATTAATAAGATATAATGGGGATGTTTCTATTTTTTAACCTGGGACATCAAATATGTCAGCGCAATTTTGACAAATGCCTCATAATAATGAATAGGTATGAAGCAAAAAGGACTCTTTTCAAAACTGAAATTCCTTTACTTTTCAGTTACTTGAAATTCCCTAGATGTTTTTAAACAGTGTATTTTATTGTCAATTCACAGAACAATTTTTTTAATTAATTTTAATCTTCATGATTTTTATTAATATTTGTTACATGTTAGACTAAAATACATTGGTCATTATAGCTGATTAAATTTCATACACTTCCATATAACATGATATTGCTATTAATGTGTTTTTTTTTTCTTAAAGGAAAGGTACAGGCAGGAATGAAAATGAGTAGGCAGACAGGACAAGAGAGGGAGAAGAAGCAATCTTATTTTTTATTTAGTTGCTCGCACTGGTTGTCACCCTCCCCTCAGCCTGGTCCCAGGTCTTGAACCTGGGACCTTGGGATGCATGTGGGACTACTCCCAGGGTGTACTAGACCACTAGGCTGCCAGGGGACACCCAATGATTTTTATACTTCAAAATAATGATATGAAAGAAGCATATATAAATTCAAGTTAAACACCAAGTTCAATTTACTGATTAGAAACTACTATTTATCAATCTCTAAATATCTAGGGCCTTTCCTCTCTTAGTCTTCTTTCCAACACTGAAGAATACATTTAACTGTTCCCATGTAATCAAAGCTGCTGTTAGAAAATAGATGAAAAAAATTACACACACACACACCCTTCTTCAGCTTCTTCACGTTAAATTTGCCTTTTATCATTGATCTTCATTCCTTCTTTCCTGGCCTTTTCATATTCAAAATCCTGAGAACTGATATACAGGATTCTAGTCCTTTTTTAGCCCTAATAATCAATCTGGTCACCCATCGTTTTATCCCTGTTGCTCATTTAGTCCTCCAAGATGATTCATTTACTTACTTTTCAGCTTTCAACTGACAAAGATTGCCAGAATTGCAAAAGTCCATCTAACTATTTCTTTCCTGTAAATCATTATTAACTAGCAAAACATTCATAATTTTGTATCATTATTAAAAGTCTACCTAAAAGCATATCTGTTCTTTGTGGAGTCATTACCTACAACATACAAACATTAATTATTCAGTTTTTAATTTATTGCTTTTATATAAATTAACTTTAAATAAGAGTTAACTTACTATTTTTTTCTTCTGGGATTTTAAATCATCCAATGCTTCATCTAGAAAAGATGTAAATGAAAGCTGAATCAGATATTAAAATACTCAGATATAAGAAAAATATCATGCCAAATTACACATATTAAGCATTTGCAGGAAAAGGTCCTCATTTTAGGATTACTCTAATTTTCATTGATGTGTACAAGCCAAAAATTATCTCAATCTTTACCCATATATTTCATATTTTTGCCTATATTTTATAATACAATGCAAACTTACATAGACTAAAATAACTTTCCATGGAAAAATACCTTTCAAAATTTTTAAGTATATTTATTAATGTTTTCAGAAACACTACTTTCTACTAATTCTCCTTTCTTTTAACATCTTACCCACATAAATTTATAAAATTTATACCAAATCTCTTTTCATACATTGGTAGTAACAATCTTCTTTGTTTGATCAAGTTAAAATACCTATATATCTACAATTTAATCCAAAAGTCAGCTAATTTTTTCGGTGAAGGACCAGACAGTAAATATTTTAGGATTTATGGACCAAAAAGCAAAATCAAGTCAATACTTTGATAACAAAAAAAACACAAATTTCCAGAAACCTTTTGTTAACAGAAAAATTTAAATAATTAAAAAATTATTTTTAAAAAATCATTTTATTAAAAAATCAATTTAAAAATCTGAGTTCAACTTTTTTGTAACATGAGTCGACCAATAAAAAGAATGAAATTTTTTTCTTTTGGATGGGGGATAACATTTCACTTAGGATTCAAAGTTGGTATTTCCCCTCACTGGATGCAGACAAAAATAAACCTTCCTTCACTGTGGTGGGACTATAAACTAGTGAAATCTCTCTTGAAAACAGTATAGATTCCTCAGAAAACCCAGGATGGAACTACTATTTGATCCAGCAATCCCACTCCTAGGCACATACCCAGAGTACAAAATCTCTAATATCTGCACCACTATGTTCATAACAGCACAGTCCACAATAGTCAAGACATGGAAACAATCTAAATGTCCATCAACAGATGACTAGATGAAGAACCTGTGGTATATGTGCTCAATGTAATTCTATTACAGCTACTTTAAAAAAAAAATTAAATTGTGCTTTTTGCAACAATCTGGATGGAACTAGAGGGGATCATGTTGAGTGAAATAAGTCAGAAAGAAAAAGAAATAACAGGATGGTTTCACTTACACGTGGAATACAGTGAAATGAAACAAACTGGCAAACCCCAGCAAAAACCCAAAGGACACAAGATGATGGTTGCTGGGCAGTGAGGGACAAGGTGGTGGTAAAGGACAGAACTCTAGTGGTGGGTGTGGTGTATAATGCCCATAGACTGAGAAGCAAGTTTAATATTTAAAGCGAGATTTTGTAAACAAAAGAAATAATTAAATTATTATAAAATAAAATAAAAAATATTTCCCCTGACTAGACTGCAAATGTTAAATCAGTTGATATATAATGAGATTTTATGCATTTGATTATTTTTAATGTTTTTTCACGAAGTTCATTTTTCCCCTACTTGGTTTGCAGTACATAATATAGACAAAAATATGAAATATATATAGGCAAAAATTGAATAACTTTTATCTGTACATTTTTCACTATTAAATATTAAAGTCAATCCATAAGCACATGATTTTAATTGAGTGTAGTATTAAGTATTTGGAAGGCATTTATAGAATTCTTCAGATTCTTCTTGATAATTGCTTTTTGTCATGATAACAATGTAAATTAAGCGCTTCCAATTGAAGATTAGTGAAGGATTCTCAACTGTACAACAGTTAAATAGATTCTGAAATATGGAAATTTCCTTTATACTAGCACTGAGGTATGAAAAATGCTGCTAGAACTGTAACTTGAGCCCAGATATGGTAACTGCAAATCTGTGTAGAAATGGAGGTGATTTTACTTGTTTTAACTTTACATAGCACATAGAAACTACTTTTTGTCATCACAATATTATTTGCTGTCTAAATGACTTTACCACAATATAGATTTCACATATAAGCACTGCTTTGCTTTGCAATTTTGGGTTGATTTATTAAGAACCATTATCAAGTCTACAGAAAAAGCTCATTTCCAAAGCCAGTCAGTGTTTACAATTGTTGAAGGTGACTATTCTCATTAAAAAAAATTTCTATCTGGGCTCAGAGTACAAAATAACACTTTATTTTACCACTGCTAAGGCAATAAACTGCTGTCTGGTAGGCCAAATCAAGATACTCAGCTTCTATTTCTGACAAAAGTTCATATAACTAACATGGGCAATCATGATAGCAAATAAAATTCCCCACTAATACTATCAGTTCGCCAGCACATAATAGGCTCAAAAATGCTCTACAATGTGCCTCTTGTGGAATAATATAATGAATAACCATAGAATTTAAGCACTGTATATTTTTACTTTTTGTAAATGAATCCACAAAAGCCTTTTTCTGCCTCACATATATTTCTACCACCAGTAGTTGTAATACATCTCATCCTATTCCACTTCAGGTTGTAATAAATTAGTGATTTTTCAAGTTCTTTGAAAATATTCTCTCCTAGAGTTGGTGGTCTACACAGACATTTCATAGAAGCTAATTCTTTCATCACTTCAAACTCAGTATTGACTCAAGTAAACTACAATTGAGTGATTATCAGTAACATCTGCCAACTCATCAAGAAACAAGAACAATCATTTGCCTTGTTTTTAAACAGACTAATTTGCTTCCAATGTTCTCAGTTCTTCAGCAACTGTTACCAAAAGCTATGTCTTAAACAATGATATTTTCTCTGAACACATCTTCATCTGCTGCAGACCATTAACTCACCATTGGCAAATGGTTTTCCACGCTTCACAAACAAGACACTCAAAAACTTACTTTGATCAAAACTCCATTTTCACTTATTTTTATGAAGAAATTTTGCTGTGATAATATTCCATTTTAAATGGTCTAATTTTTCTGACCACTGTTTTTCTGTGAGTTGGGAATATCATCATGAGAACTCTGTATGGTAATGTCAGCGTGTGCTGTATTCCTTTTAACACATCTATAATACATTGTAAAATAAGCACAGTGTTTTGCATTTCGATAACAAAACAGTCCACACTCTATTATGCCCTAAAAACACATAATTTGCAAAGTCCAATTTTCTCTTCTTGTTTTCACATGCAAAGTATATACCGGTAATAAAAAAAATAAAATTGATGCATTACAGCAATACATGTGGTACTTGAAATGTTATCAAGTTATAACTGCATCACTCTGATTCGGCCTGCACCCTACTACAGTCTGAAGTGGTGAGTGCACCACATACAGTCTGTCAGAGCCGCTCAATTCTGCCATTGTATATTGAAAGCAGCTACAGACAACACATAAGTGAATGGGCATGACTCTGTTGCAATAAAAACAAATTTGAACTGCATACTATGTCAACATGTAACAAAATTTGTCTTCTGAATTTTACTGATTTCAAAATGTAAAAACCATTCTTAGATTATGAGTTGTTCCAGGTGGTGTGTAGGACTTGACTTAGTCTGTCATTTGCCAACTCTTACTTAAATTTATACTAGATCCAATTTAGAAAAAGAAAGAAAAACTAAAATAAGCTAAAACCAAGGACATAACCAATAGCTTCAGGCTTAAAATATATATATACGCTGTACTTGAGTTTATGCTAATATGTAAAATTGCAAGGCAACATTTTATGGCCTATTTTAAATGTACATGCGATACTTAATACTTATTCAAATGAATTTTTTAAATAAATTTTTTAAATAAAAAAGACATCTTAAATTTTAAAGCAAAAATATCCCCTTATATAGTAAACATATCTTAATGTATCTGTTTGCAAGTTAAAATATTCATACATTTTCCTTAGAGAAAAGTATTCCAGAGGTTTTTAAAATAAGGTTTCTTATATCTTTCACTAATTGGTTAGTTCCATAAGGTCAGAGACCATATCTCTTTTAAACATTTTCCTATTCTTCCAATATCTACTATATTGTTAAATATCCCTGGAAACACCACCATAAGCTTCAGTTCCTTAATCAGATTTAAAAAAAAAAGTACCAATATTTTTTAAAACCACAAAAAACATCATATCTGGCAGCAAAAATTAAAAGCTATTCAATTGAAATCAGGAACTACCTAATGATAACTGGCATTCCCACTTCAATTAAATATTGCAATGGGTTCTAACCCATTAAAGAAGGCAAGAAAAATAAAAGAATAAGGACTGGAAAATAAGATTCAGCTCACATGCCTATAACAAGGCAATTTTTATATGCTTTTGCACACAGTATCATTTAGAATTCATAATAAGCCTGCCAAAAGAAATATTTCCGTTCTCATTTTACAAGTTAGAAAACTAAGGTTCTGAGAACTTAAACTTGTTTTATAGGACAAAAAGATAACCATGTGGATGAAGCCAAAGTAAAAAAAGAAGAGTGAAAGGAGATGAAGTCAGAGAAATGGGCCTAAGTCAGAAAGCTGGGCTAAAGATTTATATTTTATTCTGATTGCAATGGGAAGTCTCCAAGAATTTTAAAGAGACACAAGTTCTGATTTATACCTTAAAATAAACTAGTTAGGAAATTATTACAGAAGGGTAATAAAGAGGTGATGATGTCAAAAAGAATCCAGAAGTAGTAAAAATGGTTAGAAGGGGCCTGATTCAAGATAATTTTGGAAGATGATAGTACTTTGATGGGGAAGAGAGAAATACATAGTAGAATAAAGGGAATATGGAGTCACAACAGTTTTTCCCCCATATGATATTACTGAGGCAAGATTATATGTCAACAGGGACAACTCAACAGAAAAAAATGATGCAAAAGAGGGGATAATTGCAGAAAGAGAATTGCAAGAGCAAATTCTTGAGATAAGTCAACTATCTCGAATAATCCAGAGCATAAATGGAGAACTAAGCCATAGATGGGATCAAGGTCAGTCTTCTAGAATACCATAAGGAGGACAACATACTGAAAAACAGATTAAGCCTATGATATATTTGGTGGTAAAAATAACTCTGTGTTCTTTCTCCATAAAGTGAGACTATCAGGAAAAAAAGTGTCCAGGTAGGTTTTGTGGGGCTTCGTTTCTGGCTTCTGAATTTCATTTGGCTGATAAGTTGATTTATTTTATTTTGGTTTGGTTTTGGAAGAAAGGAACTATAATATAGTAGGACAGTATAGCAGTGTTCAGTATTCATTTAATATCTGCAATAATAGGTTTTAAATAAGTCTGGGTCAACATACTACATGATTTTCCTCGAAGTTTAAACTACTCTCTGATGCAGGTAAAGATTAAGCTTGTCAATTTTTTTAATCAGGATAGGTTTTGCCACTCAGACTAAGCATATAATTGTATTTAATCAGAGTATGGTTTGTCAGACAAATAGAACTGGAAAAAAGTCAAGGGTGTCAGCAAGAAATATTTATTGAGCTAGACCACAGGACCCAAAATGGGAAGAAGAGAAGTCCTAGGAGGAGAGAAGTTTGAAAATCATATATCTGTATGAACCTTATTCGAATCCTGAATCAAACAAAATGGTTTTTTTAAACTCAATGACTTTATGATACAGCTGAAATTTTAATTTTTTATATTTAACATGTTATGACATTAAGAATTCTTTTTAGGTATGGTAATATATTATGTTTATATATTTTTTAAAGAGTCTCTTATTATAAATAAATGTATCTGGGATATACTTTAAGACAATGCAGGAGATGGATAAGTTCGTACAGGTATAAATAAAACAAGATTGACCATGAGCTGATAATCATTTAGGTGGTATGAAAGGTATATAAGGGTTCATTCAGTCATTCATTCACTTTTGTATATGTCTGGAATTTTCTATGAAGTTAAAATAAGAAATTAAGGAAGTCAGATATAAAGTTTTTTGAAAATGAAATGTTCATTTCTGGTTATTTATAATAGATAGTTTTAAGATATGAAAATCTTTAAAATCTGTACACATATAGAATAAAAAATGAGATTTTATAATTTATATATTTCAATAAAAACAAAAGTCTATGGGCTGTGAGGTTAAAAAGGATGGCACAATTAACAACTAATCAAAAGACATGTAACTCTATTTTACTCTAATAACTTTTAAGATTAATAAAATTTCTATAATTAATATAAATATAATTTCTCAATTTAAATGGTTTTATGCAAAAAAATTCTAAATGAACGCAACAGAAATAACCAAATCAAAAACAGAATTGTGTTGCTCATTCATAACTATTTTTATGCTTTACAGAAAATAAATTCAATATTTACTAGGCTGGCATTTCAGGATGTCATATCACAACATGCCACTTAATTATAAATCAGTATACTGTAAGATGAGCTTTTAAAATGCATTTATAAAAATTCAGAAATTAAACTTACTATTTCTTTCTGTTCTCTTGGAAAAGAAGAAAATAAGCACTGTTCGTATGCTCCAGATGCTACAAAAGATGCAAAATTCAGAAACAACAACCACCATTAGGATAAGTAATTAGAAGCTGTATTAAAATGAAAAGTAATACATATTTCCAATTAAAGTTAGGTACATTGTTTCCCTTTATATTTTGAAAAAATACTCTTTTTCTCACAGAAGTCTACCTACGCTTTTGAAGGAAGAGTTTTCAATCTAAAATTCATGGATCTCCAGATCACCCTGAATTGCAACCCCTGTGTATAAGTGCATTTCTCTATGAACACACCCGTTCCGCTAAAAAAAAAAAAAAAAAAATTCAGAGCATTATTATAGAATTCCTTCTCACAAAGTTAAGCAATAACTCCAAAAACATGTCTATCTCCATGCATTAAGGGAGAAGCATATTTGACAAAATCCAAAGTATTGTACAAATATAAGTTGCTACTCTTTCCCTAATATTTAACATTGAAGGTATCTAAAGAGAAAAAAATAATAATAATAATCTTACTTTCAAGTAAATACTTAATAAGTAAACTTAGCTAAACACCTACCAGACTTTATGTGGATAATTATTTAAGCCTTGCATTAGTAACACATCAAATGATAACAAAAGAGTTAAAAGAAAATCAAAAAACGATTTCTAATCACAAACTTGTCAAGGTTATCTTAAATGCATATAAACAGAGCAAAATACTTCTTTCTCCACAGAACATGGCAGAAATAAGTACATAATTATTCATTTTGAAAAATAAATACATTATAACTGAATACCAATTTATATAATAGATATGAAAATTAGTTCTCTCTGAAATATGTCATTGCTATTCTTGGGAGTCAGCCTGCAAGGTAATCACCAAAGAACCCTATCTCCTGTATTCACATCTTGTGTAGGCATCTCTCACCAGTGTTGTTATGTGTGACTAAAATATATGACTTCAAGACTGGGTTATAAAAGACTTGGACTTCCTCTTTTACTTGCTTGCTCTCTCTCTTGGCTTATTCATTATGGGAAAAGTCAGCGGCTTATGACATGAGGACATTCTGGTAACTTTACTGAAAGGCCCATGTGGAGGAACTGGCAAATAGCCAGTGAGGAACGCAGGCTTCTCAACTACTATATGTGTTAGCTTAGATTTCTCTAGCCTTTATTAAGCCTTAAGATGACCGTACTCCAGTCAATAGCTTTAACAACAATATATATAAATAAAAAGCACCTGAGTTAAAATCACCTAAGCTAAGCCCACACACCCTTCCCTCAGGAATGTGAGATAATAAACATTCACTCACAGAGCATAAGAGTAATAACTTTTTCCTTTTATGGATTATGCTTTTGTTGTCAAGTCTAAGAACCCCCACCCCCACTCGCCACAACCCTACCCCTGGCTATAGGTCCTGAAGATTTTCTTCTATTAAAGGAGAAAATAGATAAACTATAGACTGGGAAAAAATATTTACAAACCATATATTCAACAAGGATCCTGCATCTACAATATACTAGTATATCAACTCTCAAGACTCAACAGTAAAAAGACTACTAAGATCAATTAGAAAATCAGAAGAAATGAACAGACATTTCATACCAAGTCCAAAAAATTGCAAACAGAATTCTACCAAACCTGTAAAGGACATGTATAAGCATTACTCAAATATTTTCAGTATTATTTAAATAAAGCATTTTAAAAAGTAAAGTTTTCAGCTGTTGTTAGAAAACAACATTGTTCTGGAACTCGAGTGATTCAATATTTAGTCAAATCCACCATATCAAGAGACAGGAAATGAAAAATCATATGGCTATCTTTGTAGATGATGAAACAGTGTTTAACAAAATTCAACAATCTTCCTCGATTTAAAAGAACACTAAAATATATGATTAGAAAACTCTTCAACATGACACAATAGAGCTATCTCAAACCAAAAGAATGCCCAATGAGAAAATACTAGAAATATTCACAAGGTAGAAGTCAAGTATGTACACTGTTTTCTCTATAATTTAACATTGTCCTGATAGTATAATCCAGCATAATTAATCAAAAGGAAAAAAAAAAACAAAAAGTCTGAAAAGAGGTGGTAAAACTACTGCTATTTATAGATAATACAGATTTATATTTAAGAATGCAAAGAATCAACTGAATATTAGAAATAATAAAACAATGATTGTACTTGAATACAAAATTAGTATAGAAAATCAGTTACGTTCATACATAAACAGTTCTGACACATACTTCGAAATCCTTTAACTCACATTTATCAAATCATTCCAGCTGTTTTTTTCTGAATGAACCTTAAGCTATTTGAACATCAATACTGTATGAATTCCTATTAAATACTATCTAGTGACATACTATAAAATTATAAAAGTGTCCTACAAAAAGAAATAGTTAAACTTCAATATAACCAACTCACACTTAGGATATGGTAAACATTTTCAATCCTTCAAGTGTTTCACTATACTGAAAACAAAAACACTAAAAGTTAAATATAGCAGACTACCTAAATCAATATAATAAAAACCTTCAAGGGTTAAGATTCCATAAACCATTGATGACTTTCAACAACCTTCATATATGAAACATGCTTTACCTTTATACCACACTTACCTGTTCTTTCAGCAACCATTTACGCCCTATTCAATTAATTACAAAGTTTTAGATGATACAGTAATATATGACTGAAAATGAAAAGATACAAAGGTCTCAATATTTGTAACTATGCTGATTATTTTGTCAGCTTTTTTTGAAACAGTCGAAGGCTTTAATAAGAATTACCTTCAAATTCAGACAAACTAATAAACAAAGATATATTTTGGTATAGGAATAAAGTAAGAATCGAGCAATTTTATTTCACTTTATTTTATATTTTTGGATATAACTCACTACTTCTCCCTAACCCCCACTAATTAGAAATGTCATCTTTATCATATATAAAAATTCCTTTGAGGGAATTTATTTCCAGATTCTTATGTCTCTTTCTTGGGTATGTGTCTATTTATATACTATAACAAACCTTAAATTAAATAATGAAGTGTTTTAATGCATTTGATGGATGGTAGACCTCTACTTCTTATTCACCTTTTTAGAATTTGCAAGAAAATTCTTACTTTCCCATAAAAAATTAAGGAATAAGTATGCCTAGATTTTTTAAGTATTGTTGGTATTTTTATTGTGATCACATTTTTTTGAAGTAATTTAGGGATAAATGATCGCATTACAATACCGAGTATTCCTATCCAAGAATAGGATTTGTCTCTTAATTATGATTCTACAAATAAATACAAAATCTATCAAGTGAGTAACTAAAAATATTCAAACATCCACAAACACTGCAAAAAGAATGCTTGCAAAATTATTTTCTTACCTACCAAAACCAACAGTAAGTATTCTCCTTACGTGTTTAAAAAAAAAGTTCACCTTCTCCTCTAAGCCAAGGATAATTGATGAGAATCTTTGTATTCTTAACTATAGAGCCAAGAAACAACCATTTAACTTCCTTCAAAAGGCTACAAATTATGTTTGTCAACCTTCTAGTTAGATTGAGGAAATTTCTACAATGTGTTACAAGAAACCAAAGGGTTAGCGTAAAAACTGTTTAAGATTATCAAAGGCCTATCATCAAATGGTTCTCAATTTAAGTAGAAAGAAAGAAAATATGAGAAGCAGGAACACAGCCACTTTCCTCAGTTCCTTTGCTAATTTTTTTCCCCATTTTAAGAGGCAAAACATTCACGGAAGGTGAATGTGGCTATATCCTCTGGAAAAGTCAGTACTTTATGGTAAATGGTTTCTGAAATGATCATATAGAGAATAAAATTTCTAGAGTTACAACCTGTAAAAATAAAGTATCCAGGAGTAAAAGTCTAAAGACGACCTGTAGAGTTAGTTAAGGATAAGTTTAATGGTCATTCACTCTTAGAAAATGAACCAACTCCCAAGGTAAAGTGTATCCTCCAGCATAATACAGAAATACAAACTGTTACAGGAACCTAAACCTCCTCTCATTATGGAACACTGCCTTAATGTTCCT
Source organism: Solenodon paradoxus (assembly GCA_004363575.1). Taxonomy (NCBI): domain Eukaryota; kingdom Metazoa; phylum Chordata; class Mammalia; order Eulipotyphla; family Solenodontidae; genus Solenodon; species Solenodon paradoxus. The sequence goes on from RJWH01002119.1 coordinate 115,660, forward strand.
ATAAAATAAGTTCAGCATTTAGATTACAATGTAAGTTTCAATAATAGTAGAAAGGATCAATAAATAAATATATGACTGTATCTAAAAGGCATAAAAACAATGAATTGGGATCACATGGTTTCTCCACATTACATCCTGAAAAAATAGAATATCCCAAAGATTCTTAGATAGATATTCTACTATAAAAGATAATTTTAGGATAGTTCTGATTATATAATGTATGCTCAGTCCTGAATCCATGACCATCCTTTCCAGCGAAAGCATTTGGGACCTTGGAATGCAGAGAGAGTTGTAGATTTCTGCAGGTAGATTTCCAGGCTTTCTAATCAAGGTAGAGTGAAGCAATATATTTTACTCCTCCTTCTGCCTCCAATTTCTTAAGTAAACCCTAGTCCAGATCTCAAAACTTTTTTTCCAAAGGGAAAATAGTCCAGGGATAAGCTTGGGCAATAGCTCACATTACACACCAAAGAAATGTTCTGTAAAAAGTCTTCTCTTTGCCACAACATCCACTTTCACGTTGTGGTATTTTATTTCATGCTTTTTTGATTGTCATCAATCAGAAGGACAATTCTATTCTTTGTTGGATAACCAGTCTATGCTTTCAAAAGTAAAAAGTTCACTGAAATAGAAGCTGCAACAGTTGAGATCCAGGTCACAATTATGAATGAGGCAAAGTGGGAAATGGTTCGGAAGCTTAAGAAGTCAAGAAATACTAGATACAGATGATACAGAATAAGTACAGGGACACAGTAAGGATAATAAAGTTTCATATTCATAATCATTGAAATATCAAATTAAAGAAATATTTTTAAAGAAATAAAATTAATTTTCTACTTTCAAAAAAAATTAGTATAGGCAAGCCCTGGCGGAGCAGCAGTTAGGTCAGTCACTTTCAAAAGAGGAAGCCGCAGTCCCCTGGTTTCTTTTATCTACACAGTCTAAATTTTATGAGCTTCAGGAGTTCCAATTTGAAAACATGCCCTTCACTAAAACCAAACAAAAGAATTACTGTAGTAGTCCCAAAGAAAAAGATCCTACCTCCCAAGTGTCAAATCGAAAGCCCAGTACTACTGTGATTCCTCCTTTTCTCTTATCTCCTATCCATAAAGTTGTCTTAGTTTTGCTTCCAAAATGTTTCCAAGTCATTTACTCATTTGCACTACCACTGGGCAGCCCAATCCACCTTCATCTTAGATTAAACTTCTAAAACAGCTTCTAGCCAATCTGCGTCTATTCTTGTACTCTTATCCAATATCCATAAGATAGCACACATGGTCCTCTTAAATCTTTTCACTCTTCTCCCATTAAAATCTTTACAACTTTCCCATTTCACCCAAAATGAAATTCAAATACCTCATCATAACACTCTTCAAACCCACCTCATATCACTCTTCCTCTCCATCACATATTTCAGAAATACCTATCTTTTTTGGCCCACAAATTCATTTTCTTACCTAATTAATTCACAGCCTGTACATTTTATTTCTTTTTTTTTTTTCTTTTGGATAATTTTGACATGTTGCATCTTGTATATTAAGGCACAAAGTCTGTTTCTCTTACACATTTATATACTGTAAAATGGCTGTCACAGCCTTTACTTTTTCTGTTCTCTCTTCTTGGAAAGATCTTTCCTCAACTCTTAGATTTCTGTATTTAGCTTTGAGGATTTAAAAACACATTGATATAAAAAAATTAAACTACAAAAAAAAAATTATGTAAAGAAATAACTACTTAAAATTCCACTAGAGAGAATTAGCGTTATTATACTAGTGATAATCGTTCACATATCTATATATATATATGTTACCATACACTACATATAAAAATAATCTATGAATTCCAACTCTCCACACTGGTTCTCTCTCATCATTTAGTTCTCAACTCAAACACCACCTCCTCAAATAAAGACCTTTCAGGGCCATCCTATTGCAATCACATCACCCTATTTATTCTCTTCATAGCACTTCTGTTTACTTTTCTCATTTTTTTTGTCTGCCCAACCCCGACAGAATGCAAGCTCATTGAGAGCAGAGACTTTTGTCACTTTGCTCAATCACTAGAATCTTGTCCTATACCTAACACAGTGCAGGTACTCAACATTTACTAAATGAACCAATGATGCCTTTAACATTTATAAGTTGCCTAAATTTGTGTCTTCCCATTCAAATCTCTCCTGAGCTTCATATTCATACTTTACCCTGGCAATTCTATCTGAATAGAACACAGGAATTTTAGTCTCAGGAGGTCACCAAGCCAACTCTTCCTCAGGTTGCTATTTAGATGAATGACACTGCTATCAACCAAATTTCCTAAACCAAAAGCTCAACTTTATCCTTGAGATGATTCTTTCTCCTCAACCCACATATAAGCAATCATACCAAGAGTCTGTCCATATTACCTTGATTTTACCTTCTAAATCTTATCACCCACATACTTCATTCAGCCCATCTACTTCTCTTCAATCCTCCTACTATCACGCAATTATACAAATCACCATCAATCATTTCTCTCCTAGACAACTATTAATAATCTTCCTACTTGCTGCTCCAGATACATTCTTATTCTCCTCGAATTTATACTCAGTGCTGGAGCTTTGGTGATATTTTCAAACTAACAATAAGATCATGTCATATTCCTTTTTAAAATCTTCAATGGTTTCCGACTACTCTTAAGCCTAATATCCTTACCATGGACTATTAAGTCCCACAAGAAACAGCCCTTGCCTACACATTCAGCTTTTCTCTATAATCCAGACTATGGCCTTCTTTCTATTCTTTAAACCTACCATGCTCTTTTCTCCCTCAGATACTGTATACTGTTTCTTCTGCCTAAAACATTACCATCATATAACTTCATCCTTGATACACAAAAACTCATCCTTCAAGTCTCAAACTAAAGCATCACTTCTGTAGAGAGACTGTATAGGCAAAATTGTAAAGATATTTCCCTGTCTTCACCCACAAGATTTCCATCCTCGTGTACACACACACACATACACATATACACATAAACACACACACACACACACACACACACACACACACACACACACACCCCAAACAGTAATCTAGGTATTACTGTGAAGGGACTTTGCAAATATAATTAAGTATAACTCAGCTGATTATCCAGTATCCTGTTGAATCTAATATCACTTAAATATCACTTAAGCCCTTAAAGGCAGAGCTTTCTCTTGTCTGAGGACAAAATAGGAAGTAACACAGAGCAGAAACTCACCAAAAACATAACTGAGTATGGAAGCATATTTTCTTCCCAGATGCTCCAGATAAGACCTCAGAGCCAGCTGACACTTTGATTTAGAACTATAAGAGCCTAAGGACAGAAACCAGCCAAGTCACCTGGACTTCTGACCTATACAACTGTGATAGAATAAATGGGTATTATTTTAAGTTGCTAAATTTGTGGCAGCAATAGAAAATGAATACAAGCCCATCCCTGACCCCCACTCTCTATCCTAGACAGAGTTAAAAACCCTGTTACATGCTCTTATAGCATTTTGCACTTTTCTTTCATAAGAATCATCAATCATATTTATTTTAATGTACTATAGTCTAAGATCTAGTCAGAAATTCTGTACTTTTGTGTACATTATTAGAATCCAATGTCTATACCCAAAAATGTTAATTGAATAAGTAAGATTTTTTATTTAATTGTCTAACACAATTCTCAATTAAGATACACTTTCTGTTAAGTGTTGTATCATAAAATATTTCTAAAATAAGGATCAAGTTGCTGTTTAGCAGTGAGGGTAAAAGTGGTAGGACAAATGGACTATATATGGAATCACTGGAGCAACTGTTCTTTTTGTTTTAAAAATCCTCCCCCACTTGCCACTACTGAAATGCCCACTCTGCGTCCAATACCCATCTGGGAACGTGACTATTAATCATTATTACTAATGTCACAGGGTCATAGTCAGGTATATTGAATTGTAAATAAAAGTTTTAAATAATTGTCAGACGTTTTTAAAGAAACAGTTTTCAAGTTGCAAAAATGGTAAATTTATTCAATCTAAGACAACATTATTTCAAAATGAAGAGACTGAATATATTATAACTCTGGTCATAAAGAGGAGAAGTAAAAACAATCTACTTACATCAATGGGAAAGCAAAAAATGGGAGTGTCATGGCAATTCTTGCTGTAAATTCATCAGGAAGATACCACAAATATACAATTAAACATGTAAACAGATAGAGAATTGAAGAGTAGAGTATTAATCTTCCAACACATAATTTCTGTAATCTCTGATTTTTTTCTCTAAATTCTTCCAATGCTTGAATTTCCTGTTAAGAAAGAATTATTCTGTTTTAAGTCTCCAACTTAGTGAAGAATTTAAAGGTTTAACAAAATTTTTTAAACTTACAGAGAGGTTAGAGGAAGAACTCTTAAAATTGAATGAAATACTTTAATATTTTAAAACAACATAAGTGAAAAAGCAAACTAAAAAATGAAGTCAAAAACATATAAATACATATTCTGACATCACTTTTTAAATGCAAACTTAAGATACTACTTTGAGCCTATCAAATTAGTAAAGATCAGAGATACAAAATTGTCATGAGTATAGTAGTTAATAAGTCAAAGGAATTAATTCTCCTGTATAAGACCTAAAAAAAAAAAAAACCTGCCTCTAAAAAGAATTAATAAAAATTTAAATAGTGACCCATACTAGATTATTTCAGTCTATTCATTGCTCTCAATATTCCCAAGGAAAAACCACATTTGATAATGATAGAAAGTATAAAAAGTTGAGAAGTTTGTCAACTAATAAACAACTGCTGCAGACTACTTTATAATCTACTTAAAACCATAACACTGACTTGCATCATGCCATAGATATAATTTCATTCTAAAAGACTATTACTTGACACAGACTTTTAATTCACTAATAGATTTTGGATTATTTTGCGATCATGCAGCATTAAAGTTCTCCAGTTTACTCTTCATCATCTCTAAAATCCCATATCAGAACTGGTCTCCTAATAATTTATACTAAAATAATACTTACTTAACATCTAAAATGAATTAAAACTCTGAAAAGAACTTACCTTATCTATATTTTCCAGAACTTCTACAGTGGAAGGTTTTGTCTGTTACAGAAAGAGAAATGAGACGTTAAAACTTGTTATTAAAACACTACACTTAGAAAAGTTTGATTTATATAATCATGAAACAACATTTTAACCCAAAAGTAATTTTTCAATGTTTTCAAATAAGGTTTTCCTATTTACTTATGAAATTCAGATTTTAAGTAAGAATTATAATTTTAAACAGAACTACATTAAAAAATAAGAATTTTCTTAGTTAACTTTTCATTAACTAAAATTGTACTTTAGCTCTGTTAGCTGAACTTTTACCAATCTTAGTCCCAACAGAACATACTTTTATAGAAATAAATTTTCCAAGAAAAATTTTATTAGATCTGATTAAGCAAAAGAATTCACATACTGAAAATTACACAGACTAAAGATGGTCTGATCTGCTACTACTAAAAGTTCAATGAGAACTCTGGATGTCAAAATCAATTGGCTACCTTTATTCTGAATTCCTAAAGTACTTTTCTAAAGGCTGGATTTTAAAAGGGCATCTAAACAGTTCATCTTAACAGAACTTTTTTGTAAAAAATATTTTTATGAGCATGCCCTGGTGATGTAGCGGTTGGGTACAGTCCATATACATCCCAAGGTCCCAGATTCATATCCCGGGTTCATGTCCAGGGTTCAAATCCCAGGGCTGGGGGGAACTACTAAATAAAAAATAAAATTCTTCTTCCTACTCTCTCCTGATGCCTGCCTGTAGTGCTTGCCTTCATTGCTGTGTGTACCTTTCCTCAAAAAAAAAAAAATTGTAATAAGGTTTAAAAGGGTCAACATAATGCCAACCCATAACAAAGCTTCTAGGAATAGTCCAAAAAACTAAACTACATACCAAAGTATTGCTAAACTCATTATAATGGTAATAAGGTGTCAAAAATAATCAAAGTGGTTTGTACTAGACTATATTATTTTCTCTTACATTAGAGAAGAACATTTATTAATATATTTTGTAGCTCTAAATTTGAGGTACTTAAAGGCTTAATCAACAAAAATCACACTGCAATTTTAATTTTGTTTAACCTATAATTCCTAAAAGTAAATTTAACATGACTTCAGTAAGTATTTATGACAAGCTGTAGTGAAAAGATATAACCTGTAAAAGCGTAAGTACTATGTAGAACACTTAATTTCAAATATCTTTCAAATGAGATTAAAAATTAGGAAGTATGAAAAGAAAACAAGAAAAGATAACCATTTCTACATGAATACATTATTCTGACAGAAATAAGTCAAAAGGAAATAATTCTGTTAAATGGAAACATTAGACACCTATGTAGCAAACAGAACAACTGAAGTACAAACAAAAAACAAATTCATAAAAGAAAAAAATTAAATAGAGCTAGGGATAAGATCAAACTAAGACTCAAGTCCACATCACAAAAGACTTTTACAAATAGCTTTATGTTAGACTAAGAACTGACTGCAAAGAAAAATAACTTACCCTCCATCGAGAAAATAATCCACCCATCTTTTATGTGTAGAAACTGGATACAATGATAAATATCATCAATTGTCCAAAAGAATTCACAGCTAGACATAAAGTATTTAAAAAATTGAAGTTAAAAACAGCACATGCACTACGAGGTTTAGAGATTATAATACTAAAAATAGTATAAAATGTTAGTTACTCTGAACTCTACTTACGTGCAATTTTAATTCAGACAGTTGAGATACAGTCCACCTTTTAAAAATCCTTTCTTCCAAGCCAGGACATATATAAAATGAAAATAAAGCTGGAAAGGTTTTTTAAGCATTGTAGAAGTCTATATTCAGACTATCCTGCAATTTTCTGTTCTTTTAATATAGATATCCAATGTTGATCTAGCAAAGTTTTACTATACTATTGTTAAACCACATGCTTGAATATAACCATTTTTATCATTCAGCTGCCTCTCAACCAGTTATTTGGGATTAAGGTATTTATTTATTTATAAACCATGTTTATAATAATACCACTTCATAAGTAATAATAGAAAGCCAAGTGGATTTTAAAATAGAAAAAAGGGTTATAAGACTACTTGTAACCTTGAGCAAATATTTAATGCTTCTGAGTCTTCATTTTCACTTCCGTAAACTAGTAATACTACCACTTGTCACAGGACAGCCTTTGTTATTCCTCATTATGCCTATTTTATAGCTAAGAAAATTAAATGAAAAGAAGTTTTGTGAACTGTCCAATAATTCAGAAGAAATATGACTCAAAAGTCACTGTCTTCTGGCCTGGTCACTACTGTTTAACACCAAAATAAATATTTCTTCTGAAATTGTGTCTCAATCTCTCAAATTAGCTGACCTTCATGTCAGCTCATGGCAGACCCCTTTCTTTTAGTTTTTTCTTTGACTCTCAAATGTATTATATCACCATATATATAAAAATGTATTAGCAATATTATAAATCAATTTACCAGTCAATAGTTACATAAAATTTTATTCTTTTAAATTTAGATAATGAAAATATACTTTCAAACTTAAAATCTTTGCCAAGCCTCAATTTATACTGCCAATGTATAAAACTACTCCATTTCCATCCAAAAATAGGCCATAATACTTGTACTTTTATAAATCATTAATGTAATCACAAAATAATTCCAGTGCCAAGAAAGTACTGCTCTGTGCAACATTATAGCTAGAATTAGCATAACATGTATCTATATTGGGACTTTATTTCTTAGAGAAGTAATAAAGAGACTAATTATAAAATACATTCACTTATAAAGTGATATATAAGGACAGAAATATCTATAGTCTGCTCTCTAAGTTCTGAAGCTTATAAATATGAATGCTATAGCAACATTTAAAGTGTAATATAAATACTATTAATCCTTCGATATGAATTCAATATTCAATTTTTTAAATGTGGTTGTAGGAAACCACAAAACTTTAATAAAAATATAAATTTCTGAGTTTAAGACATTAAACAAATCTAAAGTCTTAAGCTGCTAAACATAATCACCACGAAATGTGACTGAGGGGGAGATTTAGAAGAACCACTTAATTTGGTATTCTCAAAATACACATCATTTAGGGGCATATCCTGGTGGCCCAGCAGTCTAGTACACCCTGGGAGTAGCCCCACATATATCCCAAGGTCCTGGGTTCAATATGTGGAGATGGGGGAGAACAAACAATGTGAACAACTAAATAAAAATACAGTGCACTTGGTGATTTGGTAGAGGGCAGAGAGTGCTGAAACATATCTGAGGAACGAGGAAACTGAATGTATGGGGAACCTATACATATAAGCTTATTTTAATGTGCAAAATCAAAGTTACCGCAATAAAAATAAACAAATAAAAATACTTCTGCCTCTCTCCCTGCCTGCCTACTGACCTTCATTCTTACCTGCACCTTTCCTTAAAAATAAATGAATAAATAATGAAATAAAATAAAAATATACATCAATTTGGAATCACTACAATGCATGGTGTCTTAACACAGTTTTATAGAAATAACCTACACGTTTTAGTTTGTAACAGTTAGATCCTCCAAGTTGTTTTTAGCCATCACAAACTACCATTTTCAATATTTGTTAGGAATGATCACAAAGATACTATCAGCTAAACACTTGGTAAGCACTTAATCTCTAGTAGACCCTAAAATAAAAGTTTCACATTAATTTTGTCATTTAGATACTATCACTCCATTTTATAAATGAGGCAGGGAAGTAATTTGTCAAGATCCCAGTTAAGTAGAAGAGTCAGACAAGACATTTTGTTTTTAAAAAAAGCAACCAGAAACATAAAATCAGAAATAAAGTCTGTTATATATGGGTTAGATTGGAATAACTATAAGTAAAATGTATGAGAGGATCTCTGACATTCTCCAGTTGGTAAACAGAGCTACTGAAGTGGAAAGTGAGTTACAAACACAAGAGTCAATGTTGTTACAGTGTATCACCTAGTCCAATTCCTTTATTGGATTAAATTTAAATGCTTAAATCTTCATGGAAGAAAAGCTAAATGATTTGCCAAAATCATGTAGCTCCAGCAAAGGGCAAAACTTGTACCAGAAGTCTGCAAACATTGTCTTTACTTGTTTACTGCATATCATTTTTAAATAAGTATATTATAAAGGGTACACATAATTGCAATTAACACCAACACTGACATCAATTATTTGCTTGCAGAATCGTTTTGGTGTTAATGAAACAAACTGCAGTTTAGCCTTTAAGATCCCTGAAGCAGAAAACTGTGCTTTTAAATTTGTCCTCTAAAATACTAGGATAACAGTAATTAAATAACATATCTATGCTTTCAGGTTCATAATCAGAGAATCAATCAACCCGCCTCACTGTTCTAGTAATTTGCCTATAAAATTCTGGTATTTGTGAAAGAAGTTGATTTACTATAATACACATGGAATAGTGGTACTTTCCAATAGATAAGAAGGCATAACAAAACTAAACCAACTATCTACAGCTTATTAATCCTCCTTGTCTTTCCTTCCTTTCCACCCAAACAACTGAAAATTACTGAGGTCTACCACTTATTGTGAAACCCTGGGCAAATAAGTTACTTACTACTCAATTTCCTCATCTGAGAAAGAGAGATAGTTAGGATCCTCTTAAATGCTCAAAAGTTTAAATGATATAATGAGTTCTAAAATACTAATTTCTTGATATAAATTATTTTAATGCCATGATCACTGCCACTTTCTAATATATCCCTGCTTCCTTTCAACATATGGGGGGACAAATGGAAACCACTGTTAGCATTTTTTTCTGAGGCAAAACAATTTGCTTGCCCTTAAGTGAACAAATGGCTCAATGTCAAGTGGCTTTTCCCCAAGAACTCTTGATGAACATACACAGTTTTGTCTCTTTCCACTATAACATAATGTGACCTGACACGACCTTAAAAGCATCTAATGTGTTTTACAATGAATAATAATGCTCATGTTATTTAAGTGACTTTTTTATTGACTGCTCTTAAAGATGATATTTGTGTGTCCGGGATTATAATCTTGGAACATGTTATTTTTAAATGTTTGGCTTACTTCAAGTCACATTAAAATAATAGAGAAAAATAGTTCTGAATTCAAAATATGGTTCAACCACATACAAACTATGTGATCTTGGGCAAATTACATTCTCTAAGTCTCAGTTACCATATATGCAAAGTGGTGAAAATATCCACACTTCACAAAATTGTATGAATTACAGGAAAGAAATGTCCCTTGGCACAGTGTCCAACAACTAGTAAGTGCTTAAGAAATTTTAACCATTATTACTATTACCAGAAAATGCAGGCAGTATAAGCAATACTTTTTATATGAAACACATTTCTTTTTAATCTCTTATAAAAATGGACCTATCTCAAATTTAAAATTGGAAAATAAAATCAGTCTGTATTTTAACTGAAATTGTATTGCTCTCATTTTCTCTTGTATAAAAAATAAAGCAAAATATTCTGTGCTCTTCCTTGTAGGCCTTTTGAGTAAACAGCAAAATAAGTCTAGTATCTATCACGCTCCAAACTTAAGTAGAACTATTCAGTCACCATTAATAGCGCCTCCCCTAATATACTGTACTATTCAATTTAAGGTTAAAAGTGACTTGTTCTAGAACTCTAATTTTCAAACCTCCTAAATGAAAAGGCAATTCTGAAATGTCCCAAACCACATTTTTTGCCCAGAAATAGTTATTGAAAATAAGTATACCTCTGAAAGCACTTTATGTGTGATGATTTAGTTCTGATTTTTCATGGGAAGTCAATTTTCATTCTGAACTAAATACTACGCCCCAAAAATGAAAGATTTCTAGATGAAATAGCCACATAATTTCTTCCTTTTCTTATATTCTCTTTCAAGTTAATAATACCTAAACACTATATAAGCTTACTAAGACAAGTGGGCTCATATCTCTGTAGATGACGTTTTAAACACACCACTCTTTTAATGTGCTTAAAATCAACTTCAACTAATATGGAAGTATGGGGGTGGCTGAAGACAAGAGATCTGCATTCTTGCCAGTTTGAACGTATGCCCCAAACCAAGCTTACTTGCTTACATCATAAACTGCTGTATTGGGTCAGTTTTGCCAATGATGACACCCAGGCCAGAGAAATAGAGCTAGGCTCCACGAACAAAGCCAACTGGGAAAAGCGGAACATGGAAAACTCAGTGAGTCATCAGCAAAACTGTGTTCCCCACTCCCACACCAACCCTCCATACACACAACACAAGAGAATTAAAAATACTGATGTCCTTTAGATTTGCTCCCGTGCTACACCTACTAACCTCGCCCTCCCTCCACCCTTTATGTCACCAACCGCCCCTCTAACACGGACAGTTGTAAAGAGCCTTCTCTAAGTAGTATATATCCACGCCCACACTCCAGGACTGAGCAGCATGACACTGACAGTTTTCAGTCCCTCCCTGTTTCCAACTCGTGCTGCCTCCGCTCAACTCCGAGAACAGAGAGAGTCAAGAACACTGAAAGCCAGATCTTCGCAAAGGACCTCGGACCCTATGACTGGGACTCTTCAGGGCGGACTCCTGTCTGCTTAGATAAAAGCGGGCCAAAGAGTCGGTGCCCAGCTCATCCCAGTCACCCCCGGAACCTCCGCGAACAGAGCTGGAAAACTACCTCCCCTTGGGGGAATGACACCCCAAAAGGGGGCTCCAAAGGCACCCCTTACACTGTCCTGGGAAACCAAGGGAACCAGACAGCGCGATTGGGACAGCGCGCACGGGGCGGCGGTCTGACCAGCCGCCACCGCAAGCTCTTAGGCCACTCGGCACGGGGTGGTGAGAGGCAAGCAGGGGTGCCCGGAGCGTTATTTCTCAGAGAAAAGCTCAGCGCGCCTCCCGCCTGCAGAGCCCTCCCAGTTGCCCTCATCTTGGGCACTCTACCTTCCAGAAGCGGGCAAAGGCCGGCACCGGCGTCCCTCCCTGCCAGCTTCGGCCGCCACCGCGCAGCCTACGCGGCCTCTGACAGAACCGTGGGCCCGGCCAGCTCTTTCCCATCAAACCCCGCGCTCCCGCCGCCGGCCAATCGGCGCCGTAGGCGGCGCGCGGCGCGCCACCGTCACGTGACTGTGACCTGGGCGGGCAGTTGGGGCGGACGAGTCGGCCGGTTGGCTGCGGGTCTCGCGTCCTGACGGCATCGGTGGCCAAAGGAGCTGCTCGTCGTAACGTCGCAGCGGTGTACTGCCAAGTATTATGACTAGCATGCAGTTACGTCTTACTCTTCCTCTGCCTCCCTTTCTGTTAAAGCCTGCTGTGCCGAAGCTCACTGAAGAAAGAGCTTCGGAGGCTGATCCTAGGCGTCCCAGACCCCCTCGAGAGAGAAGAGCGGGGTTGAGGGTTGGGAGGAGGTGCGTCTGAAAGGAGTCCGCCCTGAATAGTCCCAGATCAACTGTCCGCCCACCGGCGGCCGAGCGAGTTAATGCTACACAATTTGGAAGTGGCGGGTTCCCAGAGAAGCCAGAGGAGCAAATTCAGCCTGGCCCCAGGGGTACTTGAGAGTTTTATCACTCCTGGACGTCAGGGAGGCCATCTGATAACTGAATGCTTGCCTCTCGCTTCGAAGGCCGAGAGAATTTTGGCAAAAAGATTTCCATCCTCGGGACAACGGCATTAGCCAAGTATCCGCCTTAACATTCTACCGTCGGAACTCTTCCTGATAAGTGGCTCCAGGAATAAACCACCCAGGCTATTTTTGACTCAGATTTGAAACTTTGCCTAAAGAGTGTTACGTTTCCCAGTCAACTGGGAAAGACAGAACTAAATAGTAAACAATACTTAAGGAAAAATAGCAAAGATACGCAGAAGGTAACATGGCGAAGGTTAGGGAAACTTCAACAGCTTTTATCATGTTTTACCCTTGTGATGTTTCAACCCTGTGCGCAAACATTTCTCGTGGGATTTTTTTCTGGTTAATTACATACACGTATTAAAATTAAAAGTTACCATAATTTTTAAATAGTACAATCATTTTACTATGCGATGTTTAAACTTTGACCATGCAAACAGGTTAAGAAAAAAATATCTGAGTATTTGTAGTTGGTCAAAATAATTATACTGAAAAACTACCAGATAATTCACTGGGATCATTCACTGACGGGGTTGCTCATCCTAGCTGCCAAAATATTGAGGTGCAACCTCTGTGATTAGAAGAAAATGAAAAACTTTTCACCTGTTTTAATATGGAAGTCGAAACTTTTGGTTTTTCATCCTTTGCTATTTCAGAGTATTTCTAAAACAGAAAAGTTCTGTGCCACTCTGCAAATATATCTTCACCTCAGAAGGATGAAGATCCCTCAGAGAGCCAGGAAGAATGGTTTTCCACTTGCTGATGATTTGTCCTCTAGTTTTTAATTTAGCCATCAAGGCCTATTGTAAAAAGAGGAGACAGAAGAGCCAAATGAAGCAAGAGAGTCCAAAAGCCTAATCAGAAAACAAAATTCACTAGGGAACTGTTCTAGAAGTGGAGAGGTTTGGCCTGGCAAGGGGAGGGAGAAAAAAATATTGTGTCATTAATTGTTTCAAGGTTAGTATCACTTTTCAAATAAGGAACTGAACAGTGGAAAGATTACATGCATTGTTGAAAGTAACACTATATACAGCACTACCTTTTTTAATATCAAGTAAGACTTTCTCAGGTAAATTAAAGTGTGAGGGAAGATGTTACAAGAGGAGAAGCCCACATATGTGCTACATGCCTATTGAAGTCATTTTGAATATTAAGGACAAAGTCCTTTGTTAAGTGCTGAGATACAAAGTTAAATAAAGCAGATGCCCTAAAGCAACTGACACTAGTTAGATAAACCTTCAAGAAAAAAATCAAAAAAAATAATAATAATACACTAAGTTAAGTGCTATGACAGAGCCAAATTCAGGAATTGGAAAATAAGGTAAGCACAAACAAAGGAGATGTGGGAAAACCATTGAAGGTGGTGCTTTAGCTAAATTCCAATATTGACTTGTTACTAATCCTGAAATTGTTCTAGGATACTACCAGGAAGTAAAAGCTGAAGAACACCAGAGAAAGTGAGAAAGGAAACATGGTTCTAGGCAAAGGAATTCTAAAATGCCTAATCTAACAAGTGAGTCATAATATTTAGAGAAGTAAATGAAAATTGTAAGAAATAAATAGTATGAGAGCTTACAGGGGGGTCATTCATTGATCTGATCAAAAAGCCTGGGGAATTCCTCCTTGAGGAAGTCATGCTAGAATGGAGATCTGAAAGATGAGAAACTGAAGAAACAAGAAAAGCAGGGAACATCTGTAAAGTCTTTTTGTCAGAAGGGGACATCTCAAGTCCAAAGGACTGAGCATAGGCCATTATGACTACAGCATCCATTTCAAGGAGAGAGTGCTATAGTGTCTGGGAGACCAGACTAAGTAGGTCCTCATGGCTACGATATTAAGAACCTTCATCTTGAGAACAAAAAGGGGAGGGAATATGACCTACTCAGGTCTATGATTTGAAAAGATCATTTCAACTTCAATGTGGAACCCTAGCAGAACCATTATTGGAACAACTGGGACCTATGGATGATGGTTAGTGTTGGTAGTAGATTGGAGTAGAAACAGGAGATGGAGACAAGTTGAAAAAATAAAACAACTTAGAAAGTGAAATGGGAGATCTTAGTGATGGATTTGGATGTGGAGGGGGTGGAATTGGGATAGAAACAGAGTGAAGAGTTAGATGACTGGATTTTTGCTGGGTGGGTGTTATCACTGAGATGTGGGGAACACTGGAGGGAGGGTCAGTTTTGGGGGAATATGGTAATTCCAGTGTGAACATGTTCAGTTTAAGATGCTTTTCATGACTTCAAGGAAAACTGTCTTACACCCAAATCTATGGATCCCCAGTACTAAGAAGGTTAGACTGGAGAAAAATATATTTTATAGATTGTAACTGTCCTTCTCCACAAGTTATTTTTCCAAATGCAAATATCTTATTATAAATAAAATGTTTTAAATTTGTTTCAGGAAAAAGAAAATAGAGTCTTGAGCAGTTTCTCATACTTCCCCATAAATATCCTAGAACCTTTGTTAAAAACCTAAATTCTTGGCACACCCTGGTGGAGTAGGGGTTGGCCACAGTCCATGTACATCCCAAGGTCCCAGGTTCATGTCCTTGAACCAGCAGAAACAACCAAGATGAACAACTAAATGGATAAAGTGCTTTTTCCTCTCCTGCCTGCCTGCCTGCCTGCCTCTGCTCCCTTCATTCCTGCCTGCACCTTTCCTTTAAAAAAAAAAAATCCCAATTCTTCTTCTTTCCTAGAGATTCTGATACTCCATATCTAGTATGAGGCTCAGAAATTTGGATTTTTAGCAAGAACCAGTGCTAATTATCAGGGAGTTTTATGTGGTCATGCATATTGCAGTGCATGAGAGTTTCCCAGGGTGCTTATTATAATATAGACTCTTGGGCCCTACAAACCAAAACCTTTAAAGATAGAGGCCTGGGAGGAGTAGAGAGAAGATGGTACGGTAAAAGGTTGAGCAAGATTTCATCTTTGACAGAGACGGCCTAGGTTCTTCACCAGACAGTTCTGGAGAAAGCTGATTGCTTTCAGGATAATGCGTGTGTAGACAGTAGAAAGTCCACTGAAATGGCACTTAGCCCACTCTGCTGCTGCTGCTTATGCCTCTTCCATCAAAGCTCATCTTTCCCTTCCTGGTTCCTGCCATCTTCAATGTTATGGTCCAACAAAAAGTCTTTCTACATCTCCCAGTTCACAGGTATTTTTTACCTAATCTTCTGGCCATGACTTGGAGGGAAATAAGATCAAATGCTATTTTCACTCTATGCAAAGCATTTTTTAATTTTAAGAACGACTTTGGAAATGTTTTTAAAGACTGAATTGTTCCCTTTAAGTCTTGCTGAAACAATTCTAAGTATGAAGCACTGTAGATAGTCTAACTCGAAGAAGAATCAAGAAGTTTGGAGAAAGAGACAAAAAATTTTTTGTGATGGGAAACAGCAAGCATACAGAAAAGTTCATAAAACAGAAGCATAAATCTTAAAGACTATAACCCAAACACTCATGTAATCCCAACTGGATCAAGAGATAGAATATTACCAATACTCCAAAGTCCCAAAGTGGTGAGCCCTGGTGGAGTGGGGATTGGGCACATTCCACATACATCCCAAGGTCCTATGTTTGAGTCCCTAGACCAGCAGGAACAACCAAGATGAACAACTAAATGCAATAAAGTGCTTCTTCCTCCTCTCTCTTCCTGCCTGCCTGACTCTCCTTGCCTTCATTCCTGCCTAGACCTTTTCTTTAAAAAGTACAATAAAAAAGTCTCAAAGTACCCTTTCCCATTAACCACCAGCTATCTAGAGATAACTATTAGCATGATTATTATCATACTTACTTTCTTTTCACTATAGTTTTACTGCCTAATTCCTCATTATTAAACAATATGGCTTTTTTTAAACAAAGCTATAAATAGAAGTTATGTAAGTTTTTTTCAAATCTTAAATTTTTTGATCAACCTATGTTTTTAAGATTCCCCCATGTTGTAGTTCATTTATTTTCATTGCTATGTTAGTATATTGCATGGATATACCACAGTCTTCTCTGCTATTGATATATAGACTGTTTCCAACTCTAGGCTATTATAAACAATGCTGAAGTGAAAGTGTGTGTGTGTGTCTGTTTGCCTCTGTGCCTGTATCCAAGAGCAGATAAGCACTGTCCTTACCTTAGTGTGGATTTCTTGATTCATAGGGTATGTATATCTTACATATTTGTGCTGCAAATGTTTTTACTAATTTATAATTGCCTTTTCACTATAATTTTCTTTTGATTAAAAGAAATTATTAATGGAGTCAAATTTATCCTTTATTATTTGTGATGTCTGTAGTCTGTTTAAGAAATATTTTTCTGCCCTAAGGTCATTAAGGTAATTCATATACTGTCTTTTAAGATTTTATTTTGCTTTCTATCTTAGTTTTAAGTTTACTTAGTTCTGAGTAAACATGAAAATATTTTTTGTGTATGGAGAAAGGGAAGCATCTGTAGTGCTCACACCTCTTTCACTCTTCCTTCCCCAGTGTAGAAAATTAAACCAGCATCATTTTTTGATAAATAGTCCTGTCTATTCATATATGTATAGATTTATTTATGGCCTTGCTATTTTATTTCATTTGTCTGTTATCCTTTTTATATATTGCTAGGTTCACGGTTAATATTTTGTGTATTATGGGGGAGTAGCTCTCATGAATGAAATTGACCTGTAATTTTTCTTTCCAGTAATGTCCTTCTATTGGTTACCAAAGTTATATTAGCTAACCTCATAAAATAAGTTGGAGAAATACATTCTTTTTCCTACTTTATTATTTTCGCTTATTTGAATCAAATTGTTAAAAATTCCCCACAACTCATATAGATTTTTAATTTCTTTGTGAGTATTAATTCCAAGGAGAATAATATCATTCCTTTCTGGAATATGATATGACTATATTTGTTCAAGTACCCCCATATGTTCTCCAAAAAATGTTTGTAACTATTCTAATTTATATCTTATGCCATACAGTAGTCAGGATTCTAAAGATACCCTTCCAGAAACAAACATAAAAATAAACAAATGGAACTATATCAAACTAGAAAGTTTCTAGTGAAAGAAACTATCATCAAACTATCATCAAAGCAAAAAAGACATCCTACTGAATGGGAGAAAATATTTGCACATCATACATCCAACAACATAAACAAAGGTTTATGTCCAAAATGTATAAAGAGCTCACAAAACCAAAAAACAAAAACAGTCTAGTTTAAAAATGGGCAGAGGATCTGAATAGACAATTTTCTAAAGAAGACATATAGATGACCAATAGGCTTCTAAAATGTTGATCTTTTATTAAGAAATGCAAATCAAAACAATGAGCTATCACTTCACACCTGTGAGAATGGTTATTAAACAAAAGACTGGAAACAACATGTTGGGATATGGAGAGCAGAGAACCCTGATCCATTGTCAGTGGCTGTGTAAATCAGTACGGCCATTATAGAAAGCAGTTTGGAGAAAACTCAAAACTTTAAAAATTCAAATGCCATATGATCCACTTAACCCACTCCTGGAATTCCCCCCCTCAAAAAAAAATAAAAACATGAAAAAATAAAAACAGTAATTGGAAGAATTATATGCATTCACATGTTTGTAGTAGCATTGTTTATAATAGCCAAGAGTTGGAAAAAACCTAAGTACCATGAACAGGTAAACACATAAAAAAGATGTGGTATACAAAATGTTATACTACTCAGCTATATAAGATGAAATCTTGCCACTTGCAACAACGTCGCTGGACCTAGAGGATATTATACTTAATGAAATAAGAAATAGACAAACACCATATGATTTCACATCTGTGTGATATGTAAATAACTGAACCAAATAAAATTAAACTTTTAGTCTATAAAACCAAAATCAGTGATTACCAAAAGGGAAGGAGGGTGGGAAAATCAATTATATGGTGAAGAATAGAATTGGACTCTCAGAAAAACGATGTCATAATAAGCACTTTCCCTGAGACAAGAGGTGCTTTTCCTTGTTTAACATAAATGACAGGACTCTCAAATATGTGGGAAATTATCAAAGTTCTGATCCCTAGTGATACCATTTTGTTTGCCCAGATACTCTTGTGGCAGCTTAAAAATCTTCTAACTCACCAAACTTAGGTTGCTTAGGAAGTACTTATCTAAAATTGTTTCACAGCATAATATATCGTATGCATAGTATCTTGTATAGATATAGCCTGTGAAAATGATCAAATATTTCAACAAAGCATCAAAAAGGATATCAGCCAACCAGAGTAGTTTCCTCACAAATCAGAAGAGATCATGGCTGATACCCAGATGTTATACTTCTTCATTTAGCTAGTCATATACTGATGAATAGTCTCCCGTTTTTCAAATTTATAAACTATTGAAAAGTTATGCTTTTGATTGTATGTTCTCCTGTTCTTTTTTATGTAAAATATTAATGCAATTAGTAAATCAAAGGTTATAATTTTTTATTTAAAAAGAGAATTGAACCATTAATGGTAAACCATGCAGTATATACAGATGATTTATAATGAGGCACACTTATAATGCATAAAGTAATAATGCAATGGCATTTCAATTTAAAAAAAAAATTAAGATAGGATACTGTGAGGAAAAATGTAAAGATATCCCTCCAAGATTTCTGTCCCCTGTTTAATCAATAAAACAATGTAGGTACTGCTGTGAGAGAAATTTATAGCTATAAAGCTATAGATTATCCTGGATAATCGAGGTAGGTCCAATCCAACTACTGAGCCCTTGAAAACAGAAATTTCTCTAGCTGGAGTTCAACAGAGAGATGTGGTAGAAGAGGCGGGAGAGGAGGTCAAAGATTTAAAGCATAAGAAAGATGCAACCCACCATTACTGACTTTGAAAGTTGAGGGAAAGGACCATAAGCCAAGAATTATAGGCAGAGTGGAGAGGTTGTGAATGGCTCCTGACTGACAGCTAGCAAGCAAGTGGAAGACTTGATCTTATAACTGCACAGAACTGAATTATGCCAACAAACTGAATGAACCTGAGAACATTCTCTTTTGGAATCTTCAGAAAAGTCCATGGTTGCTGATAGCTTGATTACATCCTGTGAAACCCAGAGAAAATAACAAGCTGAGCCACAATGTGCCTGGTTTCTGACCTGCAGAACTGTGAGATAATAAATGGGTGTTGTTTTGAGATGCTAACTTGGTGGCAATATGTTATGGCAACAAACAAGCAAAAACAATACTAAGCAAATATATCGCAGATGACTCATCAAGTAGGGCTTTATTCTAAGAAGAGTAAACTGAGGAAGGTCTGTACTGAAGTCCTGTGGCCCAGATTGTTTCACCTTTTAGAATCCAGACTGAAAATGCACATATGTCTAAGGAAGGTGGTTCTTCAAGCTACTCACAGAATGAGGGAAAGCTCGCACCAAAAGCCTAGAGCTTGGGATACAGCAGCAAGAGGCTGGTGGTTCCTCAGCCTCTATTAGCTCACTGCAGATTTAGATTTGTCCCTCACACTCCTGAAGTGTATGTGTTTCTCATGTTCCAATACAAAAGGACAGACTAGACTGCTGTGAAGTAACTCTGAAATAGTGAATATATTTTTATATTGACTTGTATCGAGTCTAACATTACAGATTCCTATTTTCATCAAAGGTGAAAAATTCCAGAGAACTGGAATTGTGTCTAAAAGCCATGATAAAAATTAGAATACAAATTATCCCAGCATTTAGACAAGTCCATGTGAGTTCTATCTAGCTATTGAAAAAGAGAGAAACATTTCTCCTGAGAATTAAAAAAAAAATTCTTGCTTCTTCTGGAAGATATGCATATATAAACTAAACAGATAAAAATAAATTCTTGACTTGGTGCCCAGTAATTAAAAAAAAAATGACATTCTATAGCTACCAAAATGAGTAATGATATACATGACAAATCACAAAACTGCTAAAACTTGAGTCTTCTCTCATATGCTTACACATAAAACAAAGAAGATGTATCTTTAGCTAATTCATACTGAGATTTATTGTTAATAGAAGTCATAAGAGTACATGGCATTTTACAAAGTATAAAATATGGAAGACAAATTTCATGCCCTGGGGAGCTTAGTAAAACGTGTGCAGGCAGTAGGTAACAGGAAAAGTACTAAGTCACAGTGATTTACAAAGTGATCACCAATGGAAGACAGGGTGTAAAAAAAGAGAATTGGAAAATGCCAGGGATTTGAAAAATGAGCTTTTTTTGCAAAGCCTGAAGGAAGAATGAAAAAGAGAGGAAAGAAATAAAAGTTCTAGGCAACAAGGAAAAACAGAAGGTAGAGGAAAAAGACTTGTTGCTATGAGACAGGAACCAATATATGAGTTCAGGAAAGAAGCATTGATTTACTTGACAAACCTCTGAAATTAGCCAACTGGAAATCCTAACTATACAATGAATTTCTTATAAAACTTAAGAGCTAGTTTTTCCCAAACAGCAGACTAAACCAAAACTCTTATTCGAGCCATTTTATTCCATCTGTAACATTTATATTTAAGTAAAATTCTATGTAAAATCTGTAGACAGCTGAATTGTGAATGATTTTTTTAATTTTAAGGGTATTTTTGAGCTGTACTATAAAAGGAACTTCACTTTAGGATATATGTTCAAAATCACACACACACAATACTGAAATCAGAACCAATATTTCTCTGCAAGAAGATAAATTTCCTGTACAGTGTATTCAGGGTTTAAACTATTTCTAGGCCTTTGCTCTGTCAGCACAGAAGCTACACAGACTTATCTTTATTTGCCTATTTTTAAATGGGATTATTTTTCTTTTATTAATGAGTTTTGAGTATTCTTTATATATAATATGTTCTGGGTACTAGTTCTATTTTCGATAGTGATTTTTGTATATTTTTCTAGTCTGTAGTTTGTCTATTCATTCAACTGTCCTTTAAAGAATAAAATCTCTTAATTTTGATGAAGTAAATTTATCACTGTTTTTCTTGCATGGGTTGTGTCTTTGGTGTCATATTTAAGACATCTTTATCTAATCCAAGATCACAAATATTTTCTCCTATTTTCACCTACAAATAAAATTCAAATCTTGAATTCTATAATAAACTATATTCATGAGTACAATAGCTCCCAGTGAGTTCTGTGAGTCCTAGTAAAAAAAAAAAAATTTAAAGGAAAGGTACAGTTAAGAACGAAGGTGAGTAGGCAAGCAAGCATCCAGAAACAGGAGGAAGAAGTATTTTATTTAATTACACATCTTGGGTGGTCTCCCTGGCCAGGGATGTGAACCTATATCCTTGGGATGTATGTGAATTGTACTACAGCTTGAGGCAACTGACCAAACCGTTACTCCATCAGGGGTCACCAAATCCTAATAAATGATTGAGCCCGAGTGTGGTTTTGAAAATTCCTCTAAACATGCTGCTGATGTCAAAGGTTTTGAGTGGAGTTGGTGGCCTGGAAGGTTCTACCCTCAAACATCACAGTTTGGCTAACTCTAAATAGCATCCAATCTATTTAGATTCAGAACACAAATTTTATTTCTCCTCTATAGCTGAGGATTTTTAGGGGTTTTGTTTTTTTATTTACTTTTTGCTAGACTTCTGTATTTGTCTCATGTACCACTTAAAGATTAGATTGGAAGTTCCATTCTCAGAGCCTTAACTATGTAATTTTGGTTCTCTTCCCTGTAGTAAATAAAAATATTTATATATCTGGGTTTTGTTTTGTTTTTTTCTTTAAAGTAAAGGTACAGATAAGAATGAAGTTGAGTAAGCAGTCAAGCTGGAAGAGAGGAGGAAGAGCATTTTATTTTATTTAGTTGTTCATCTTGGTTTCTCACCCCCACACCCCACCTCCCGGCCCCTTGATGCAAACCCGGATCCTAGGGATGTAAGTGGTACATAGTGGACCCAACCGCTGTTACCTGGGAACAAGCCCATATTTGGTTTTAATCCCAGGTCCCTGGCACAGAATGCCTAAAACTCTTGGAATTTCCTGAATGGTAGAGTGTCTTTGTTATGCTAATAAGATGACTCCTGACTGTGGGGCTTTAGACAGTTTAAGGATAGGGACTTGTCACCAGAAAGTCCAAACATTAATTAGAAGCTTAGAATTTTCAACTTCATCTCCCAATTCCCAGGAAAGTCAATGATTTAATCAAGCATGCGTACATAATGAAACCTGCAAAAAAAACCCTAAACCACAGGGTTTGGAGAGCTTCTGAACTGGTAAACACTTTGAGGTATTGGGAGGGCAACACGCACCTGGAGAGGACTTAGAAGTTCCATGTCACCACACCTTGCCCAGACCTTGCCCTATGCACTTCCGTTTGTCAGCTCCTGGGTTTTACCCTTTATAATAAGCTGGTAATCATAAGTAAATTGTTTTCCTTAGTTCTGTGAGCTACCAGAGCAAATCATTAAACCTGAGGGAGAGGAGTTGTGGGAAATCTTGATGTGTAGCTACATCAGAAGTGTGGGAAACCTGGGGACCCAATATTTGTGACTGGCATCTAAAATGAAGGCAGTGTTGGGGGACTGAACCCTTAAATGTAAAGTCTGGTGCTAACTCTGGGAGTTAGTTTCAGAATTTAATTGTAGGACACCTGTCTGTTACCCAGTGACTTGAAGCGTAAGGGACAATCCCACACTTCTGCTATCAGACATATTGCAAGTAAAAATAATTCACCCACATGTGTGCAACTCAGTGGTGAGAACATATATTATGCCTGGTTTATCACAGAATTTGGGGATCATTTTTCTAAGTCTCTCCCTTCCAGGATTTCTCCCACACTCTAACCCTGATCTTCTGGCCAGAAAGATGGGATTCCTCTGGGGTTCCTAGATGCTCGTGCCACTACACAGTGCCCACAATTGGGGTTACCTATGGGTAAGGCAGAGATAAAAAGAGATTTTAAAAAGCAGAAAATTCCTCCTAATTTTCTGGCTCTGTTTCCTTCTCTCAGCTCCTCTGGACAGACAGACACAAAGCCCATTGCTTCAGCTACACTATAGAACATCCCCCTGTCAACCAAACATAAAAGAACGGGGAGAGGGGGGAAGCAGAGAGAAAGGAGATTAAAAAACAAACAGCATTATTCCCCCCCAAACTCTCTGACCCACAGAGATTCTCTTTCCTCATCTAAGAAAGATAGGATTCTGCAAGTGTTAGCTGTCTGCAGTATGGATGACCCAGCTCTGCCAGGGGCTTGCCCTTGGCTTATTACAAAGAACAAAGAAGGGAAATTCACCTCCACATAGTTCACTTCTCTGTGTTTTGACCCCCTTACCTAATCCACCTTCTTTTCTTTTCTTTGAAAAGTCCTC
This sequence comes from Solenodon paradoxus, assembly GCA_004363575.1. Lineage (NCBI taxonomy): Eukaryota > Metazoa > Chordata > Mammalia > Eulipotyphla > Solenodontidae > Solenodon > Solenodon paradoxus. The sequence continues at coordinate 139,600 of RJWH01002119.1, forward strand.
AGACAGTTGCTTTTTGTATTTTGCCTGGATTATAATCATAATTACCAGAGAGATTTTAGGCTTACTCTGTCCTGGATGCATCAGAAATTCAACCTGCAGACTTCATAATTGCCTTCTAATGTGACAGTGATTTTTGTAGTATTTTCTATAAATGGTAGGTAATTCTGTATTTTGGTTCAGGAAAGAAACTTTTTTCACTGTTGACTATTTAGGAAAAAAATTCAGCTTTATCTTATTATCAGATACCTTTTAAAACGGTTGCCAAATGTGGGAAAAGTACTATTGTGTTTTTGGTTTTTTTCAGATATGAACTGTAAATGTCAATGCATTTCAACGTATCCTGGTGGAGTAGTGGTTAGTTCAAATGCCTCTGAAAGATGCAGGCCACATACACCTAGGTTTAAGTCCTGCCTAGGGAGTGGAAAGATCAGTGGGTATGACTAGATGAAAACTGAAGTGTTTCTTCCTCCCCTCTCTTCCTGCCTGTACCTTTCCTTAAAGAAAAAGAAAAAAAAGACTTCAAGTTGTTTTCCTTTTACTCAATTCCTGCTATAAAATCTTTATTACAAAAACTTCTTGTTTGTTTCATTTAAGAAAAGGTGCAGGCAGTAATGAAGGCAACAGGCTGGCAGGCAGGCAGGAAGAGACAGGAGGAAGAAACACTTCATTTTTATTTAGTTGTTCAGATTGGTTGTTCTCTCTAGTCCCAGGTCTTGAACTCAGGACCTTGTGATGTATGTGGAACTGCTCCCAGGTGTGCTAGATCACTAGACTACTAGACCATGGGGGAACACGCCTGTTTTGTTTTTGTTTTTGCTTTTTAAAGGTAGGAACAAAGGCCTGCAGATGTAGGCAGGTAGAAAGACGGAAGAAGAAGGAAGCACTTTATTTTATTTAGTTATTCATCGTGGTTGTTCCCACTGGCCCCGGGATTCAATCCTGGGACTTTAAGATGTATGTGGACTGCATCCAACCACTACTCCACCAAGACATGCCTACAAACACTTCTTAATGGCAAAATAATTTCTGTTGGCTTAATTGCTCACCTTTTCTACTTTTGTTTCATATTCAATTAATTTTCAACGCATTTTTCTCAGTTCTTTATAAATAGATTAAAGAAGACATTAGAGCCCCTTCATACAGTTCCAATAAGAAGACTGCAATTTTTTTAAATATCATATAGAAACATTTCTGAACATTCTGTCTTTCTAAGTTGCAGTTAAAATGATGTATTTGACTTTTATCAACTTTTTCAATAAGACTTTTCCTTTTTGGTGTTGGAGTTTCTCTTCCCAATATATGAAATATATACTTTAGAATCTTTAAAATGTCCTTGACTCAGGTTGCAAGCTTTGAATAACTTTGTAATAAATAACCCATTCTGTTGCACTTCTTTTTTAAATTCAGTAAAATTTTAAATTCAAGTTGATATATGTATTTAAAATACTCTATTTATTAAATATAATCAGATTTTTAATTTTGACAGTACTTCCAGTTCAGCAAGTGTTTTCCCCTTCTAAAGATGTGATTGGACTTGATTGTCATGTTCAACCTTTCACAGAGATGGTGAATGCCATCTCAAAACCTGTAGGAGATTGATTTTAGATTTAGATTTATATAACTGGCTATATTAATATGTTTAAATACTGAGGAAATCACTTCACTATCTCATAGAACAGAGCAAGACTCAACTGTGTTTCAAGGTAAGTTCGTTAGCCAACAGATTGGGACTTTTGATAGGTAAGTATTGAAGATAAGCTAGCAGCTTCTCTTTTCTTTCGGGTCTTAACTATAACTATTAAAATTCCTTCTATCTAGAATATTGTCTTTTACTTAATGAAAGTCATTTAGTGGTTTATGTGCATATCAAATAAAGACTATTTAACACTTAAAAATGTTTTTGAAAAATAAAGTACTCCATTTATGAGAAACCTGAAAGGAAAATAGCTGTTGTAAAATGCCGACATGGTTAACAACTGTGGAGGCAGCTTTTTCTCTTTACTAGATTAAAGGAATGAGCTGCACATGGCATACATCCTGCACACTTGTTAACATCTTTAAAGAGTGCTAGGAGCCCTTTTCCTCACCTTTCATAGCAGCCATGTTGTTGGGCAACACTCCATGCAAGTTTTCAACCTCAGGTTACTATCATGCAAACATTTTTTCACATTGCTGAACAGAGTCACAGGTTGGTTGGTGGTAAAAGTTTAAAACTGAACTAGAGTTTTCAGTCACAGCAGTAGAGGACAGCAACAGTGTTGGTCATCTGCAAAGAATCTATAATCATGGAGCAGTAGTTGGTATCCTGCTTATTTGTTAACCCTTTTGTCAGGTATATACTTTCCCAATAGGTGTTCAGTTTTCAGAGGTTTACTTATTTCCCATCTGAGACATTGTTCAGAGTTCTCTTGCCAAAAAATTAAATTTAAAAATTACCTCTAGCATTCCCATTAAATTTTTTTGTTATTGGAATTCTTGTTATGAAAATTCTCTGAAAAATCTGGTAACTTCAACTACTCTTTTTAGCATTTTAAAATAATATGGAATGTTCTTAGCTTTTTTTGTTTGTTTTGTGTAATCTGAGAAGTTTTATTGCCTTCTTTGTTGCTCCATAGAATAGTCATAGCTTTTGAGGGGTTTTGCTACAGTCACCAAGTCTGAAAACCTTGTCAATGTAGTTAGTGTCTGCTTTGTGAAATAGTTTACTAAATAAACAAAATGGACTCTCATAAAGTATATTTTTTTCAAAAATATCTTTTTTAAAAACAACTGTTCCCCTTTTATGTTCTGTTTGATTCTACATGGATATTAGAATTATAATCTTGAGGAAAAATGTCTTAATTAGAATCTTAATTACTACATTTTGTAACAGACCATAATGAAAAAACACAATTTGTATTAAAGTCAGTGAAGTCATCTACATGAAGTTGCTGCCAACTATTGTTGACTCTACAATTTGTATTTTGCTTTACTACTTTCTGTTTCTTCATTTCCTCTTCAGGAGTGTTTATAGTCTATCTTTTCTGTTATCCATAACCATCTATATTTTCTTGGCTTTCATGAAGTGTTGTTTTTTGTTTGTTTCAAAACTTTGACAGTTTCAGTGTACATTCCAAGAAAAGTTTTTAATATGATGAAGCTCTTATGATTCATTTTAGTATCAGCTTGCATTTTTGCCCTACAAAAGCATACTTTCTTGCATGTATCTTTGAATGCTAGAACGATATACAAAATGAACATGAAATTAAAATACACAAAGGAGAAATTCAAATACATATTTCAACTTGCTGCTTTATTGTGAAGTTTATGTAGCTGACTTACTCACATGATATACACTGACTTATTGCTAAGTATGACTTTTGTCACCAGTACACTTGTATGATCTGACTGTATTACTGTATTTGTGGCAGCTTTGCATGCCTAGTCCCAGAACCACCAGACTTTGCCAGGATAAGAGGTATCAGTTAGCAAAACAAATAAACTAACAAAACACAACAAAGGATGCTAGACTTTGGTTACCAGAGTGAGTGAGGGGTGTGGGGAGCAGGGAGGGAGCCTGAAGTTGAAAGAGTAAAACTGATTGTGGTGAAAGGCACAGGAATTCTGGAGGTGGGTACTATGTGATAGACACATTGAGTAAGATATGAATCTATTCTCCTAAAAAACATATAGCATTGTAAATTAATGAAACAATAATTTAAAAATTAAAAGAGAAGATGTATCAGGCTCGATACCTTATAATACATTGGGAAGCAGAAAATATACAGAAAGCTCATTGTTTTAGAGTTGCTACAGGTACGTGTCCTACAAACACAAGAATTCTGGTAAACCATTTTGCACAAATCCTTTCAAAAAAGAAAAAAAATGTGTGAGTCTTATATAATTGTATATGCTGCATTATCAAATACATTCTTGATGAGAAATAATTTTTGACGTCGCTAGATATTAATGAAAAATCTTTTCTCCACTTATAATTTTATTCACTGGTGATTAAAAGAATTTTCCAAAGATCAGTTTCTGACCCATATATTGCAAATCTTATTTCTGCTCCACTAACAATCTATTCCCATAACCGAGCTCTCACTGATTTTAAGATAACTTTTCTTCTTTCACCAGCTAAGTAGGCAAAAAGGAAAATTGCAGTATCCCTAGAAGTTATTCTTACCCTGAGAAGGCTAGCAATAACCATGTGAGTGAACTATATAGTAAGGTAAACTATAACTGCAAATACATTCCACCGAAATAACATATCTCCAAGTCAAGTATGCTTAAGCTAAATCACAAAAATGACTGAACAATTTCAAGGCTACCTAACACAAGGGGAAATGAGACAGAAGGAAAACTAAAAGAGAAAAACACAGCAATCTTGACTAATTAAAGTTCAAATCTTAGATGGGAAAATTTTACAAAAATACATGATCTTGTGAATATATCATTAGAGTCCCTGCCAAAAGGCTCTCTGAAAGTTTTTTCCAAGGGGCCTTGAAGCATCAGCCTCCTTAGTTTCATGGCAAATCTGCCTCTGGACATTACCTCCAGGCTTCATCCTAATTTTCCCCACTGCCAGTGCCACGAATGTCTCACCTTTTTTTCTGCTCTAGGCAAATCCCTACTCTTTCAGTACTCAAATGTCAGCAGTTCCCTGGGAAGAACCCAGTGTACTAGAAAAGATTTGGGCTTTGGTAAAAGATCTAGGTTTTAATCTTGGCTGGGTCACTTGGCATTTGTATGTCCTGAAAAAGTATTAACATCTTTATGTCTCAATTTCTCCTTCTGTAAAATATGGATGTGAATATATAACATGGAAAGTTGTAAGATTTTTTTTCAAATTTAGTATTTTGTCATAGTTCTTTTTTCTCATTTTAACATCTGCCTAAGAATGGCTTTACATTATTTGTTTCTCCTAACATCACATTGCTATTTTGGTCATGAACAGTATTGGTACTAGGACAGTGAGGCATTTTCCTCAGGTCCAAAATGTAAGGAACTGTCAAGAAACTCAACAAGCTGTATAAAAAATATTTTGATTCAATATTTTCAAAAGCAATCTAAAACAATGTGATGAACAAAATAGCAATGTTTTTTCAGACAGTTATCCATACTGATTTTGCCTTTTGCCTTAGATTCCAATATGACTCCACTCCTGTTGGTACCAGTAATCAAAATTTGATGAAGATTTTGGAAGATTAGTTATCTTTAGAATTATTTCATAGTATATTTGAGCTATTCTCTTTATATTCCATTGTTTTTACAAATGTTATGTTTCAACATCTCCAAGCATTAATTTTTCTAATACCAAAGCTTGACACACAAAACAGATTAAATATAAGCAAATTATATTTGTTTTATCTTACAAATTATTGCTTGTGCCAATGAAAAGAAGCTTGTTGTTTTGGAAATATTCTAACAATTTCTATTAGATTAATTTCCCACTAGATAACTTTACTCTAGAATGATACACTCCATTTTTTCTCTACACTAAATCTATTTAAATTTCACTCTCAGTCTTTTGCAAGATGATTTATCTCACAATACTTCAGAGAACTGCTTTCTTTAGAAATTCTACATATATGTCTATATAAATATATATATATATGTAGAATTGTATAGAGAGAGAGATCTCAGGAAGTTGCTCTTATTTTCTATTCAATTATTTAGGCAAATTTATTTATGACAATTTCTCTGAGATGATGGAGTAAACACATCAAAGATCCTACTTGACATGTGTTCTGTAATGTGTACTCTCAGATAGTGTTGGTGGAAATATAAATTATAAGACAATATATATCTGTAAGGAAGAATTTCTAGAAGTGGAATTTCTGGGTTAAAGGACAAGTACAATTATAAACTTTGATAGATATTATCAAATTACATTCTCACCAGGAAGGAATCTCTTTCCTCACCTTAGATAGATAATACAGTATATGATCATTTTTTTGATAATGTGATGAGTTTAAAAAATGATATCTCATTGTGGGTTTGTATTTTTCTAATTATGAAGGAGGTTGAACATCACATCACATGTTTAAGAGCAACATTTACTGTGCCCCTGGTGGAGCAGGGTGTTGGTCAATAGCCTTCAAATAATGAAGACCACTTGCCGGGTTCAAGGGTAGCGGGTAGGGGATGACAATGTAAACAACCAGATAAGGGTTAAAGTGCTGCTTCCTCCTCTTCTCTGGCCTGTCTGCCTGCTTGCCTTCATTGCTGCCTGCACTTTTCCTTTGGAAGAAGAGTAGTATTTACTTTTGAGATTCATTACTTTAATAAAATCAAATTAGTGGATACAAGGAGGGAAGGGGGAGAGATATGAGCAAATCTGGTAGACCCAATTGTATGATGAAAGAAAAACTGCAATGGTGGTGGTAAACTTAATGTGGTATTACAGATGTTGATTTATGATGATGCACACCTTAAACTTACATCATGCTATGATATGATGTTCCATCAATAAAAGAAATTTTTTAAATTTTTAAAGAAAGAGATGGTACCCAAAAAAGATTCATTACTTAAAGTCATTCTTTCTAAATTTCACTAGATTTTTCCCCTCAATGAAAAAAATCCTACTGAGTTATATAACTCTATAATAACTATAATTTAAAAAAATAAAACACTGCAACATCTAAGAATATAAAAGCAAAGTTTTTCTACCTTTTATGGAAGAATTTAAATGCTCCTCTTTGAACTTGTAACCAAGTTTTATTAAAATTATCTATTAATAAAGCTGGACATTCCCACAATATGTAATTCCTCAATTTAAATTTACATATAGTATTTTCCTTTAAAATTATAGCTACAATATTTAGTAAAGAAAAAGCAAGTGCCTAAGTTTTAGAAAATCTATCTTCTTGTAAAATCTTCTTTTAGGGACCTTCTAATATGATTATTGATGAGTAGTATATAATATAAATTTAATGCCTTATCCATAAGTATCATTTTATATTATTTATAGTGTCACAACACCAATATAAATAAATATTATAAATGAATATCAATGGTAATGCTTCTCTCTGTGTCATTTCACTATTGACATTAAATCATTAATCTTTGCATCATTACTATAGAAGTTGATGTTGCTAAATAAAAACTAGCACTTGCAATATATAAAAAAGATTCACACTTTCCTAGTCAAGTTGTATTGATTGTATGAAGCTACTTTTTAACTGAAGATTTCTGGGAACAAAGCATACTTTTTAATGCCATTATTTGGGGAAATTATTCTTTCTACTCCCTTCTTCCCACTCCAGCTCATCAGATGTACCCAGAGAAATAACTCAAGTTACAGATAAGAGATGCCAATTAATTGGTCTCTCTGGTCCCTGGAGTTAAAGATGTCACTGTCAGATACCCTGATACCCTGAATAGTGGCACAGACTCTTGGAGGTGAAAGGAAGCCAGCTCAAGGAGTCATTTAATCCAGTTCTCTCTCTCCTGCAAAATTCTGCCTGAGATGTCTAAGATAAATGGTTTGTCTTAAAATTCACCAGGGACTGAGATTCTGCAATATCACTCTAGAGCCTTTTCTAAATGTTTAATCACTATTACTGTCAGGTCAGTTTAAGTTCTTTCCTGCTAGTTTTTCCTCTGCAGACATGGAAAGCAGTTGGCCAGCAACACCTTCACAGTCACCTTTCCAATACACAAAGGCAGTTACCAAGAGGCCCTTCAGTCTTAGTTTTTCAAAATTAATTAATCTTCTATCCAAAGGTAATATATAAATTTATTCCATTAATCATTTGTATTACTTTTCTTTAAATTCTTTCCATTTGCTCTGTTACACCAAGCTGTTCCTCTATCACTCATATCTCTTGTTAGAGTAAGTTCTTTCATTGTAATGTGTTTTTTTTTTTTTTCATTTTAACTATTATATGGCAAAGTAATTTATTTATTCACTAAATAAATATTTATTGAGTATTTTATGCCAGCAAGAAAAAGATGGGCAAATACCTTGCTCGCATATAAAATACATTCTGACAGAAGAAATTAAGAAGAAATAAAGGTGGATCTGTAATGTAATAAAATGTTATGATAAGAATAAAGCATGCTATGTTAACTAGAAAAAAAACTAGGCTGCCATGATAGAGATCAACAGTAATTCAGTGGTTTGAAATAGAAAATTGTTTCTCTCTTACCTAACAATCCAACATGAATATTTTAATCAAGAAACTCTGCTCTATGAAGCCATTTGAGGATCCCACCCTTCTATCATGTTGCATAATTATACCTTAGGTGACTGTCAATATTACTATGTATAAGTTGGGCCACCTTGGGTTCCAACCAGCCGAGAGGAGAGAGTGTATTGAGGTTATTCTAGACCCAGAAGTGGCATACATCATTTCTACTCTAGTTCTTTGAGAGAACATCATTACATGATTACACATAGCAAGGGAGGCTAGGAAATGTAGTCTAACCATGTGCCCAAGAAGGAGAGAATGAATTTTTAGGGAATAGATAGGGTGCTGCAAATACTATCAATGCTGCTCAGATTCCTTTTACTTCTTTGTATGTTTCTACTTCCAGCAGCATACACTGGGTAGTCTTTCTGAAGATGCTCTGGGGACACAAGATTTCACTTTGTCAACAGTGGAAAGTACCTAGGAATTTACTTCCCTCCACTCCATCTCACCTCAGAGGGACTGGGTGCAATCCTGCTCCCTGGCTCTCTGCTCATGACCACTCTGAAGTACAGCTTGCTTTCCAGAGTTCCCACGCAAGCACAGGCTGAAGCTATTCTCTATGGGAGGTGATCTGAAATTCATCCTTGCTGGCTGTCTTTCCTGTCCCCCTTTCCACATTTCCTTACTTGTTTCTCCCAGGAGGACTTTATTAATGAATAATTTGCCCATGAATCCTCACCTGATAGTCTGCTTTTAGGACACCTAACCTGAGACACAAGGAAAAGAGTTAAAGGAGCAGGATCATTTTTAGATCATAAGATCAAAAGGAATGTTTGGATAAGAATGACTTAGCTAGCAGTTTTCACCACTAATATAACAAAATAAAATCCAAAAATGTGTATTTCCCACCCATCTCTAGCATTGCTTGTTCTCACACAGGGAGTTTTCCCTAAAATGTGTGCTTTTGTTGTTTTTCTACGATCACATTCATATAAATGCACACGTTTAGTTTATGTGATGTAGATCTAGAACCTGTACAAAGAGTGCACCAGTATCTTATTGAATACTATCGGATTAACATTCATAAAAGCAGTGTCTTCCAATTGTATCTTTGAATATAGCAGGAATACATTGAGTAGAGAGAACGAATACGTTCATTGATACTCGGCACTGAGTAATACAGACTTAGAGCATTTTAAATACATGATGTCACAGACTCTAAAGTAACTAAACCACTGAAGAATGACATCTTTCTGCAGGTCAAATATATCACACCATTGTTTTGAACAAGGATACTGTACTGGCTACTGAGCCCTAATGAAAACAATCAGGGGAGGAGCATGAAGGGAAGATTCTTGAAGTAGCAATTAAACAAGACTGATTTAATTTTGATTTTACTAATTTTAGCTAGCTATGATTCTCCTCTGATCCTCATTAATAAATTAACACAGAAATCTACATTATACACTACTCTTCACAACACAGATGTAGTAAATTTATACTTACTTGTGTGCTGCAGAATTACTAGGTTTTGTATGAGTAATTAAGAATTTTTTTAACTAGTTCCCTATATTATCACCTTTGATAAATTCAAAGAGCAGGAAATATAGATCCTACTTAAAGTAAAATAACATACATTGAAATTACCATTCCACAAATTTTACCTTCTCAAAGCCCTGAAGACTTCTCTCAAAGAACTTTGTGGCTCAGTTCAGCTACAATTGTGCATTTGTTTTGATAGTTACTTGACTAACTTGCTGGGGAGTGGTATGACATGCATGCTAACTGAGCTGCAAGTTCAATATCCAAAAAGCAGAGAGTAATTTAAACTAAAGAAAAATAAACCCATTTATAGAAAAAACTATTTGAAACCACAAAATTGAGTTTTTGTCTCTTCTAAAAGTTGATATATCGGACGGTTGGCATGTTAATTTATAATGATGTAGACCTTACACTTAGATAAAGTTATGATGAAATGTTCCTTTAATAAAATTAAATAAATGACGTTATAAATATCAATTAGTGAAAAGAAAATATCCTTTAACACCTTAATAATATCTTGTAACCCCTTAAATAATGCTCATATGTTACTCTGTGTGCACATAACATCTTGCGAATGAACAACACGAAGAGAATCGCATTATGCCTGAGTTTAATAAGTGTAGGAATATCTTCTTAACACTTTAAAAAATATTTTAGTCAACCTGCAAAGTGATTCATAAAGCAATTACTCACACAGTTTGATTTTTACCACTGTTGTTAGTTAATGTAACCACAGCACCAGCACTGTACTGTTTCACTGGGACTCTCTCCTATTTTTCTGGAATTTGAATATGAGGGAAATATTTTACATAGACTATCCACGCAAATATTTCAAAATAAACTAGTTTAATTTATTATTTTGTTTTCTGTTTTCTTTTGTTCTAATTTACAAACTTGCTAACAAAAGAATTATTTAAAGTTGGAAGGAAAAAAATACATCAAAAATTGGAATGTCAACTCCACACACGTTTGAAAGAGTGCAAAAGGTTGTATTTCAGGGGGTACTAAAATAGCGTATGATTTTTCGAACAAATATCTAATACTGTATCTGCTAATAAGTTATGCCCAGTTTGGTAACCAAACTCAGCCACGTTGTATGAGAATGCCAGATATGCGACAATAAATATTTTTGGCATAGTTTCAAAGCTGCATAATGCCAGACATAGACATGTAAAAGTAATGGCAAGAACTACAAAGATTATAAAAGAAATAAAGTCACAGTTCATAATTCGTATGATTATGTTCAATAGCAGGCTTAGACAGCTTTTCACATAATAAGATCCACATGTAAAAGCATCAGCTTATTTTACTCAGAAAAAGATAACAAATATTAAAATGGCTTTTAAAAGTAAGGTTTTGTTGAGAGCTTGTAAATGTATTTTTGCAAGCTGAAGGAGAGTAACTGAAATTGTGTTTTTTTGTTTCATTTAGATACCAACTTCTGCTTCCGTTTTTGTCACATAGAAAAATTAAAAAGAAAAAATGCAATCTCAAAAACTGGACCATCTTTTGAATACTGTCACTGCAATCTGCATATTAAAATTAGGATTTAGGGGAAATACTATTTTCCTAAATTAAATAAAATATGCATTGCATTTAGAGAAAGAGTGAAGAAAATATAGTTGTCAGATGTCCAAACCTTGACCCGACTACTGGGTGCAGATGGGGCTCAAAGCCAAAGTGAATAAAATAGTCCTAAGCAACTCTATCGCACCTTCCATTACAATGAAAATGTCTATGGCTGGTTTTTAGTAGAGGTACCCTAGTAATTTTTGTGCTACTTGGAATGTTTTCTTTTAGACCTAAAGAAATCAAACTAAATTGAGTTTGTGATGGGTTTGATTTCTAGAGATAAAAGAAGCACACTTGTGTTTTCCTCCTGTTTAATTTATGGATTAGAAATGGTCAGCCATCAGGGTGGGCTAATGAAAAGCAAGACTAAAGGGAAGTGCTAGTGAAAGAAGGATGGAAGAAACCATAGAATCTGAGATAAACTGTCAGTCCGTTAGGCAAGATAAGCAGAACACCACAGTGCCAAGAACGACTAGCTCAGGTTTCAGGTCTCAGTCACAGGCAATACTGTAAATTGAGATTTGATTTTTAAAAAGGAATTTCACCAGGATAGAAAATAATAATTTAGTAGTTGAAATGAAAATAGTCACATTTCAATATTTTATATTAAATGTAATAAAATGTTAGTATGATAGATCTATATTATATTTTTATTTTGTTGTTTAAAATGTAAAAAAAATTGCTTTTGTTTATTTTCAATCCTAAATTTATAATGTAGGGTAAGTTATGTTGCATCTCATATCTACCAAGTATTATTAAAGAAAAGATTGTTTTGCAAATGCGTATTTGCCTGCATTCCAAATTTTGCATGGATTAAAAAAACCGTTTATCAATACCCTCTGTGTTGAATACACATACAATGCATTGGTAATGATAAACACTTTGACTGAGATATGAGTGAAAACAGTTTGTTACAAAAAGACACTTGCAGATTGAGTTCTATCCCTATTTACACATGGATCCCTTTAATGGATGTTGAGAGTCTTGATTTAGAACTTTTAATAGGCTCGTTTACATTTTGCAAATCTCTACCTTTGAAATAAAAATGCAGTGATCCACCCATCTGTAGACAATTAAGACCAGCAGCCAAGTATAAAAGGGTGGAGAACTTTTAATGGGTGTTTATAGATTGGAAGCACCGACCCCCTTTTAAATGAAAGAGGCCTAAGAAGAAATAGTAAGTGTTAAGGATAACCATGAAATTCATTTAACCCCCCAAGCAGAAGATCTGTTATCAAAGAATTGGCAGAACTCTACACCTTCCAATTTAAGATTCTTAGGTTAAGTACTTAGCAAAAGTACTTAGAAAAGAAATCTCTTATTTAGAAGTGTTTTGATTATAATTTCTTCATTGCTTTAAGGTCAAAACACAAGCCCACAGGAAGACCGACAGTAAGGTATGTGATATAAAAACAAATATTTCCATAAAATCTTTGCCCTAGCAAAAAGAGAAATTCTTAGTAGGTTCAAGGTGGGAATTTAGGGAATAGTATTTTTTTACAGGAAATACTGGTTAGGCGTTTTATATAGGGGTTCTGCATTTGTGAAGGGATAATTTGCTCTAAAATATGTGGGCAACCAGCCTAAATTCTCTAATTGAGTAGTTTGCTCATAACCCCAGGCCATTAGGTGAATATAAACTGTTACAGGCTTAGTAAGAAAATAGTCCCATTAGGATTTTTGTATTTGTATGTGGTTGTGGGTTAGAGTAACTGTTTTCAAAATCACGGATTAATGAAAAGGTCTTTTTTCTGAGTTTTCAAATACCAGCTTTGAAATGCTCAAACTCAAATGAAGCCAAGGATTCTTTTGTTGTTGTTGTTGTTTTTAAGAGTTAAACATTTTTTTTACAAGATCAAGTTTCAACTGTAAGTTCCATTGTAAGCTATCTGAGGAAAATTAGAGATATTTAATTAGCTGGTGGTTAATAGTAAAGAAAAACAGCCATATTTTCTTTGATACTGCTATTCAAATACTTTGCTCATGTCCTAAAATTTCCCTTTGGCAATTGCCAAGGAACTTGATGCACAAAAATGAATATGACTTTTAGAAAATAAGGAGACATGCAGAAACCCAGAAATGTCGTGTACATGTATTTCATTTTGTGCACATGCTATTTATAAGCTCATATTTCTGTGAAGAAGGCAACTTGGTACACTACTTCTTTTATCCAGTCTTGGAATCTTCACTCATAGAGGTCCTCTCCAGTTAGGCAGTCGATTTCCTTTCCTGCCCCTGGATTCCTGCTAACTCATCACATTGTGTTTGTGACCTGGCATAACGTACTTACAGATCCCTGAGCAGAACAAGGAAGAACACAAAATAGCTAGCATTACATCAAAATGTCTCTGAAAAGTCGAATCACACAAGAACTTTTCTTAGCAATTAAATTTTTTAAAAAGTCGTAATTATTAGCCCACCTCGGACGGAGCAAGGCATTTTCATAGGTTGTTTCACTTTTTACTTGGTCAGGTTTTTTTCTTATCTCAAAACATTGCAACAGTACAGCAAGACCATGAATATATTTACTTAACAACTTAATTGAAAAAAATCAAAATAATGTGATATGGAGATAATTATCCTTCCTAAAAATTGAAGTTTCAGAAAGAAGAAATAAAAGCAGAATTGTTCCAAAATGATGTGTTATGAGAAGTGGACAATTAAACTCAAATACACAGTATGTGAGGAAAGCGATTTTAAGAGTGACTTGCACTACTGTGAGGGTATGCCTAAATACCATACCTTAAAAGAATGTACTCATGATTTCCAGAACAGTCCAGTAGTTTTGAATAGCTTTCTTAAAAGAGCTAACAAAGAGAATGAAAGTATTCTTTTTGAACTGAGGTTGAAGCTAGAATACTGAAATAAATTTTGGACAAGTTGAGAGAGGAGATTAGTTAAAATGGCTGACAAAGGAAGCACAAGTAACAACCAAATGAAAGAAAGAATCTGTCTTCAAAAGTCTTCCCTTCATTACTCATTCATTTATTTCAAAAATAATGAAATAATACTATATCAGATTCTTTCACATGTCAATGTACTGATATTTTTAGTAGCAACAAAACAAGGTATTGTGTGAAGAACAAAATGAAAATGGTGTTTTCATGGAGAACAATCCCACTTGGAGTGAGCAAAACACACAGTAAAGTGTTAATGATAGCTAAGACCTAACAGAGAAAAAGAAAATCTATACATGTAAACATAAAATTAGAAACTCTCTGCATGTAAAGATGCTTCAAGTGGATCTTAGATGATCGTTCAGAGCAGATACAGGTGGAATTTTTTTCAATGTCCTATCTCTCTTAGTTCTATCTTATGCATATAATAGCTTCAATAAATATTTTTAGATGACTGAGAAGAAAAGCAAAAGCCTATAATGAGCCAATATCTATTTTTTGAGAAAGAAGATACTGAGTCTAAATATTTACTCACTCAAGTTTACTAAAATATGGTTTATAATAGGTCACTATTAGATAACTGTTGAAGTCAGGTGAGGGGACTTCCTTGTAGCAGTCTCTCTTGCATGTGTTTAAAATTTTCCATAATAAATATTAAAACATGAAAAAGTGGATTTCTTAAGGTTTAGAGAGTAGATACAATGGCATTGGCAAGATGAATATTTACAAATCACACAGGTTACTGTGGAATTGCTCCTCTAGAAAAGAGTTGTTGGGAGAAGAGATAACAAGGTGTCCCCTCTGTCTAGAAACAATGGGAAAAGGGTGGGAGGAGGCGGAGAAGGAAATCATCAGGGAGGGCCAGAGGCAGATGTTTTAAGCATGGTGGCTATTTTAATGTTACAAGACTTTGTTCTTCTGATGCTCCATCACCTCATTAACCTATGTGTCATTCTGAAGTATGTTGCCATGCTCTGATGATTAGAAACTCGCTTGCCAACAACACAACATTTTAAATGCAAACTCTTCCCTGGAGTCGTGGTGAATTAATTTTCAATTAGTTTCCATTAATGAACTTCATTTTTATGGGTCTAATTGCTGTCCCAGCTTCAGGAAATTCAGCAAGTATTCTGCTGGGGTGGAAAAGGGGCAACGAGAAGGAGTCAGGAATATCCTCGCCCTTTTCAGAAGACCTTACTTCAATCATGGCCCAAAACAAAAAATTATGTCTACATTATTAATCAAACACATACCAGTAGAACCCATGCATCTTTTCTGGGGTCTTTGGAGTCTTATTACTAGCCATACCTGAAGTTTCTCCTGTGCCCCCAAATCAGGCTTTTACGGAGAAAAAATATCAGATTTAAGCAAAAAAACACCCTGGGCAAATTACTTATTCTATGTCTTAGTTTCCTCTCCTGGAAAACAGTTTTCTAGATCCAAATACTATGAGTCTATTATAGTTGGCAAATAATCACAAATAAATCTAATACAGAAAGACAGATGACATAATAAAATCATGTTCTGGGGTTGTCATTGAAGGAGTAGTAGCCTGAGTGACATGCCCACAAACCAAAACTCTAGCAGCTTCTCAGGAAGAATACAACGTTCTTGTGTCAAAAGACAATACAATTTCTACAATTATTTCATTTTTAAAAACCTGTACCTGAGATCCATGAGATACTCACCACCCACAGCCTAAGACTTTGCCTTTCTAACATTTCATAAACATTTTCTTCCCCATGATTTTCCCATGAAAAACTTAGAGAGATTTGTCCTTCAGGGTTTGCTCTTGAGAAGACATATGTTTCGTCATACTGGGATCTTCAAGATCTCATCTAAAAAAAAAAGAAATAGAAGATGGAATCCTGTTCTGGTAAATTTATAAAGTAGTTAAGGTGACAAAGAGGAATGCATGAAACTGTAAAAGAAGGACAAAGTGATAAATGAATAAGCACATAATAAATAATGCAGTAGAAATGATAAGGGGGGAGTACCCCCAAGCATGTAAAATAGATTAAATTATGAAAACTATAAACCTTCACTAGTTTATTTACTTCATTTACTTCCTTCATCACAAGTAGCTCCTCTGCTTGACTGATAATTTTATTGTAAAAACAAACTCAGATTTTAATTATTTTTAAATGAGTGGTTTCTTAGAGATGGAAGCATTTCCTGGCATTCAGTTCTTTGCCACAGAAAAGTTTAAGAACAAAGTTGAGGATCTTCTGTGCTGATATAAAGTCAATGACTTCTACAAAAATCATCAAGAAACTAGAAAAGTGAAGACTTTATTATGTAAAATGACATTCTTTTAAGGAATAGGTGCAGGCAGAAATAAAGGCAAGTAGCCAGGCAGGCAGAAAGAGAGAAGAGGAAGAAGCATTTTATTCATTTTTATTTCATTGTTCATCTTGGTTGTTTCCCCTCAAACCAGGATACAAACCTGAGTCCTTGGGATGTATGTGAACTGCCCTTGGCCGGAAGCGGCAAACCAAGCCACTACTCGACCAGGACAAGACTAAAATCACTTTTAAAGATCTGAAATATCACTGTACAGGTTAGAATACAATATATAAAAATATAAAAAGTACAATAGATAATAAAACTCAATTAATAATGTGCAGTAACAAAAGTCTAAGAAAAAATAGTTGACCATTAGCTGATGCAACAAATTCAGGACAAGTATGTATGTTAGAGATGTCTAATCATAAGTTTGTATATTTAACAAAATAATATCTAACTAACTGGTCATGAACTTAAGGTGTGGAGTTTAACGATGGCACAGTAGGAAGAGTTCAGGTTTTAGCATGAGACAGACCTGAATTAATCCTACTTCTGATATTAATGAAGAGTTTCTTGGACAAGTTTTAACTTCTGTTAAGTGTATCTGTTTCATTATCAGTAAAGCACAAACAAAAATAATGCCTACCTTAGAAGGACTTTTAAGAGTTAAATGGAATAACTCATGTAAAATGTCTTGCACATGGCAAACAGTCAATAAAAATGAACTACTGATAGATACTCAGCTAGACGTAGAAGCAAGCAAAACTTTCTAGGAGGATAAGAAAAGCTATCTTACAAAGTCATCTCATTAATTATAAGATATTTTTATTAAAAACCACTAGTAAATGTGGAGAAATAACCAAATAAGAATTATGTGACTGAAATTACTTAGACTGCATGGTGGCCAATTCAAATAATTGATGCGATGTCACTAGTTCCCAAATTATGGCACAAAAATTACATATTTACTACTATTTTGCATTCATAATTACACAGAAACACCATATGCTCATGTTCTACCTTTTATACTAAACTGTTCTGAGTTGAAATCAATAATATGTCTGTATCTTTCATGAATAAAGAGTAAGTAGATATATGGGGTTTTATTGGGTCAGCTGGGAAAATAAACTTCCCTGCAGCAATGCACCTGTTTTCTACATATCTCAATCTGAGAAACTTCAACTCACTTAAAAGAAAGAACCAGTGTGAAACTAGCCTCTAAGTACATTTTCCTAAACTCAGCATAATAAAGCTTTACATGATACATGCTTTTCCAAAACCAAAAGGGATTTTTCAGGATTCTCTAACCTTCGTCATAATGTTCTTATAAGATGGATGACCGATTACTTCAGTTTTTGTTAGATCTAGTCAAACTGCAGTAGTCAAATAGTATTACCAGGGGGAAAAAGCAGTGAGAGAGAATTTAGTAAAAATTTCTGTTTCTAAAGGAAAAGTGTAGGCAGGAATGAAGATGAGTAGGCAGGCAGGCAAGCAGGAAAAGAGAGGAGAAAGAAACATTTCATTTTATTTTTATTTAGCTGTTCGCACTAGCTGTTTTCCCCCCGGACCTGGGACTCAATCCCAGAGGCATGTAATCTGAGCTCCTTCAGAAGCTATTGACCTAACCACTACTCCACGAGGGCATGCTAAATTCAGTAAAATTATAATTCTGACTCTGCTAGATACTTTAAAAAAAAATGTTGCCTGTGCAAAAGCTAATACAACGTTATCACAACATTCTAACATACAACATTCTAACCTAATTAAATGTTAATTACTTTGTTTTTATTTTTTTAACAATAATGCAGGTACATAGTTTGCAAAATTGAACAGTTGAAAAGGAAATACTCCCCCAACTCTTCTCTCAGTTAAACTCGGTTCTTAAACTGGAGGCACTACTTACTTACATACATTATAAAAGTAATTTCCCATTAATTTACCTGAAACCAAGATACATCAGTGATAGATACATAGATATATAGATAATAATAAAAACATTTACTTCTGGCTTAATATATGTAATACTTACATATTATATTTAAACTAGTTAATACAGATTTACTAATACACAATATATAGTAGATTATATATTAATACTATATTAAGTCAAAAGTAAATTAACAAATAAGCTATGTTACCACAAGTCTTGTGATTTTTAGTTTTGAAGCAGAATCTATTGTGCCATAAAAATAATTAAGAAAAGTTCTCACTTATATTTTATTTTGTTGAAATGTACAATCAAGAACAAAAAGTTGACATATAACTGAGGAATGGGGAACCTATACATATGAGTTTATTTTAATATGTAGAATAAATTACAATAAAAAATGAAAAAAAAAGAACTAAAAGTTTCATGTTTGTGGCAACATTTTTGTTACCCAGACTATTAAATTAATCACAATATTGAATTATCCTTAAATTCTTTAAAAAGAAGAATTTCCTTTAAATTTAATGTTAAAATGAGAACAGCAGTGAAGCAAAAATGAGCTTTGCCTTTGTGGCATTGAGTTGATCCTCATACTTGAATGCATTACTATTAGCATTACCTTGAAGTGTACTAAGTAATTTTCATTCACTACAGCATGGGGGGAACTTAAGGGTATTTTGCTGAGTGGGGTTAGCCAGAAAAAGTAAGAGAAATATTGGAAAATCTCACCAAAGTTTGTTTTTAGAATACAAAGAAAGTAAATGAACTGACAAAACAAAATTAAAATAAACCTTTGAACTCTGATAAGTCTAGAGATGCCAGAGGGCAAGTGGGTGAGGAGGGGATCATGTGGTGAGGAGAGGTTATTTTTTCCCCCCCACTTCCTTTCGTGTGTGTGTGTGTGTGTGTGTGTGTGTATAGGTTTGTTTTTCTTAAATGAAGAAATATACCAACCAATATTATCAATTTTTTCCTAATAAATAAATTAAAAATTCAAATTTTTTCTTAATGGACTTTGATTCCATAACACAGTATCTTAAATGCTTATAAATGTATTTCAGATGATTAAAGTGCAGCTATTTAGATATTTTGTACAGGAAAATACTTTTAGTGTATACAAGTAGTTTTCTGAGTTATCTTATCATGAATGTACATTGAGCATTATAGTACTCAGCTTTATAAATTAGCAATTTAATACCATTTACTATTCTTGGACATAATGCAACTTATTCAGTAGTTACCTCTATTTTTAACATCAATTTCAATAATTATACATATTAAATTATATATTTATAAAAGTAATATATTAAATTAAATATATATTTGTATAATTATATAATTATACATTGTATATAGTTTGAATAACCACCTTAAAACCTCTTTTAGAAGATAAATTATTAATTAACACAGAAAACTGTTTTTAGAGGTTCCTACTAAGAAAATTTTAAAGAATAGTTTATGTATGCTTTTCTTTGAGTTTTAAAATTGTTTCAAAGTATACTGAGCTGTTCCATTAACAATTAATTTGTTATATTTACATGCATCAACATTAGAATATTTGTTTTGATAAATAGAAACCAAAGGAAGCAAGGAAATGCACAATTAAGCCAGAAAGATACCATGTCATCTAATACTCAAACACCACAGGGTATGTTAAGAGAGCCATTAACGCAGCATTCTGTCGTGTTACAATGACATATGGTAGGCTTCCAAAATTAACAGAGTATTTTGCTACCTACTGGCTTGTATCACAGTCTTAATAAGTTTGTGTGTGTGTGTGTGTGTGTGTGTGTGTGTGTGTGTGTGTTTGCAAGG
The DNA here is from genome assembly GCA_004363575.1 of Solenodon paradoxus. Classification (NCBI taxonomy): domain Eukaryota; kingdom Metazoa; phylum Chordata; class Mammalia; order Eulipotyphla; family Solenodontidae; genus Solenodon; species Solenodon paradoxus. The sequence continues at coordinate 159,756 of RJWH01002119.1, forward strand.
GGAAGGGACTTAAGATGTCTTATGTGTTTTGATACGTACTTTAGAGAGTATGAAGCATTGATCTCTTTTAGATACGTGATTCTAGTTTTAAAAATACAACACACATTTCTTCTGTTTTCTCTGTTGTCTATACCTATCCTCCCTTCCTTATTCATTGGGGTAGATTCACTGTTCTTTTCCTCTAGACCAAGGTTTTTCAAAAGACAGTTTTTAAATAGGTTAGGGAAGATGCAAACTTGTTCCATCACAGTAGCCATTTCTCATGCCTGGCCTAATACCTAGCATTCTTGTTGACGTTTCCAGACATGCTGTGCAGCGTCTCCAATTTTGTTCAAAGCATACAGGGTTCACTCAGCACACCCTTGACACACACAACGTAACTGGAGTCACTCTCACTTAAATTCAGTTGTATAAAATATTCATCTGATGCCCTAGAATGTGTTCACTATACAAATCAGATTTCAATATGGTTCCAAAATACAGAATGCATTTCTAAATCATAAAGAACAGAGAATCTCATTTCACACTCCACATAGCCAGGTCACTATGTGGCACTATTTTCAAAGTGAAATGAAGGTTTTCAGAGTCATATACACACAATCTCGATGTCCATGTATACACTTTCTAAATATGAGTTAGAATACGTGTGGCTTCAATAAAACATAGTGAGGCCTCTTCCTTCCAACCTTCAAACACTGCCATCTGGATCTGAAGGACCCACTGGCCATTTGTTCTACCAGGTGTCAATTTTCTTTTTGAGAGTGTTTATTTTCCTGAAAGAGATGGCAATAATACTTAGCTCTATGCCCATCACTCAAAGGATCAAAGGGCAGTACATATTTTGAGGTCAATTACTCAGTCTCTTTAGTTTAGAAGTACCTTTGTTATGCAGTCTTTAAGATATTAAAGGTAAAGGTGTTTTCCTGCACCCAATATTACTCACACCACATGGTGAGAGATTCCAGCCCTGCTGAGTTCCTTTCTTCACATGGTGTAGCTTGACAAAGCACAGACACAAGTTCAACAGGAAGAGGATAGATGGAGTGTTGTTGGTTGCCTTGAGCTGACTTTCTCTTCTCTGAGCCATAGAAAAGATTCAGACACTACATGTTTAAGAAGATAGACTTGGAGTTTAGAGGGCCTGGATTCATATTTCACACATTGCTAGCTGTATGACTTTGGACAATTAAGTTTAACTTTCTCTTCTACATATAGAGTTAATAATAGTATCTACTTCATAGGACGTCAATGTGACAATTCATGTGTCTACTAAGTAGTGAGCACTCAGTGTTTGTTATTATTTCATTCATTCATTCAACAAACACTGAGCACCTATTGGAAAGTACTTTATGGATGGAGAAATTTAGGCACAGAAATCTTGGGCAGTTTTCCAAAGTCACTATTGAATAATAGGACTGGGAATGAGATGTCCTAATGTCAGTTTTTAACTCACCAGGCTAAACGTATTTTCCTAATGAGATGTTAAAAAACCCAATTTAGATTTGGGAAAGAGCCAGGAGCTTCTCAAAATTATCAAACATTTAGGCACACCCTGATGACCTAGTGTTTTAGTTCACCAGGTGTGGTCCTCAAGCATTCCAAGGTCTCTGGTCCTGAAGCTGGGGGGAGGGGGACAGGGAAGGTAAAGCTAATGAAGTAATGAGGTAATTCTGCTTCTTCTCTCTTCCTGGCTCTCTGTCTATTCACTTTCATTCCTGTCTGTATCTTTCTTTTAAAAATGTTTTTTTTTTAAATAAAATAATCTAAAGAAAAGCTAATTTTCTGCTTTGACTTTATGAAAGGTGTAACAATTTCAAATGTCTAAAATGATTTTATGAGCAGAGAAAAATAATACCAAGATGGAACTGTGACCTACACAAAAAAAACTGTCAGCAAATCCTTAAACCTATTCAAAAATTCATCTCAGTGCTTTGCCTGTCTTACACAATCTGAAAAAATGAGCTTTGTTGTCAAGTAAGCACCTGGGATTGTTATTTCTTTAATTGTTTGAATTGTCATTATTTATTCATATAATGAGATTTTATAAGTTGTCATCAATGCTATAGGAAATAATAGTCAACAAAGACAAGCAATGGATGAGGGGAAGGAGAAGAAAAGGCCCCTTATTACCTCAAATAATAATAAAAGGGTCCCTTATTACCTCAAAACAGCACTAACTTCCAGAGTCAGGCCAGCAAAATGTAGCTCTGATGTTAAATAGGTTAGCCCACATCCACCCTACTAAATGCTGATTTTAGATTCCCTATAAAATAAATATTATTTACATATTTGATTTTCATATTGTTACTACCAGGTTGAAATGTTCAGATTCTATAAGCCCAAAATAACATAAGAAAGCATAAAAGACTGTAAGATAAAGTAAATATAAATCTCTTCAAATATTTCAATAGTAATCCCAAGATGATAATGATACTTTGGCTATTTCTGCATAATAAAATCATGTATCTATGTTAAAAAGCGATAGAAGTCAAGCACTAGTTAGTGTGGTCACTAAAACGCTTCAGTGTTTATTCAGGACCAATTCAACAATGAGAACTTTCTCACTGAAAGCACAGAAAGTAATTACATTAAAGTGGTCCAAATAATTTGGTCAAATTAAATTAAAACTCTTCAGATGGATTTTCCAAACACGTTTAACCAAAAATACTGAGGTTTGGTAGGATGGAGTAGACCCACATTTGTTGACATGATTATTTCTAAATGTGGAAACTTGAATTTTCCTAATTCCCTCAAATTAAAAACTGTACAAAAACTAATATGAGCATAAATTTTAAGACAGCTGGAATTCAAAATGTGTATTTTGAATGACACCCATTTTGCTGACTTACAATAATTTCTTTAGCCCATATAAAAACCTCTTTATAACTTCAGTTCCATGATTGTGCCTTTCTGATGCAGATAATATATTATAAGAAAAGCAAGATAGTCCTGGTCTATGTAAGTGCGTTTAAAATTTGCTCTGCTGTGAGATATAACCTTGATAATAAAAGAAAGTGGGAATGACTATTATTACAAATGACAAGATTTTTTATGCAAAACTGGCCTTTGACAATGTCATTTGCAATAACAGTGAGTCTTTTAATTCACGTAGTTCCTGGAGTACTTTATCTGTTGCACATGGCACTAAACAATTTGGAGTCATATTGTAACACAGATTGGAGGTTAAATTCACTTTTATATTCCCCCTCTCCAGGTAGCATAGCAATTTTGAAGCTGATCAAAGTAACATTTCTCATTATTGAATAGGAGTTGAGATGAATCTATTCATTCATTTCACATTTTTATATATTACATATTATGTGTCAACTAGGAAACTGTATTGAGAAAAATTTGTGGTTCCCACTCTCACATAGCTTAGAATCTAATGGAGTAGTCAGACTTATAATAAATAACCACAAACATAAGTGTATAATTTAAAGGTGAGAATTTGTTATGAAGAAAATTTATAAGATGCCATGAGCTACAACAGAAAGACTCTAATCTGGCCTTGGAGATCAGCAAATGCCTCTCTGCAAACCTGAAACTGAGGATGAAAATTAAGGAACGAATGAGTTGGCAGGGCAATCTAGTACAGCAATAAAATAGACTTAGTGACTGCCTCCATTCCCCTAACTCTATATACTACTTACACACACACTGTGCAGGTTTGAGCTGCTGGAGTCTGCCCTCATCTCAGAGATTGAGCCCATGGTTGGTCCAATCAAACCACCTTGCCTTGGAGATTGATTCAGAGATGAACTGACCTAAGCCAATCAGAGCATTACAATCTTCAGGTCACAGTCAATCACTCATAGAGGGCATGCAACCCAAGTTGGAATAATTAGAATAAATGTCCAGGATTCTATCTGAAAGAAGAAGGGAAAGAGTTGTCTTCTCTTTCCGGATGTGAATAAGTACATGAATCCTAAAAGCTAGCAACAGACAGCCTTCTCTGTACCAGGAGAAAAGTCAACTTGAAAAGCCAATTTACAGGAAAGAGAAGAACCAGGATAATCACAATGAAAGAAGAGCCCTGATGTTAGCATGAGCTGAAAATTAAACCAACCCCTAGCATTCCCAACCTGCTTTTTGTTAATGACTACCAAAAGCATTCTGTTACCAGCAAAGAGGATTCTTGGCAGAGGAAATAGCCTATGTGAAAACCAATAAACAGATAACAATCTGATACAATGTTAGATATTTCTTGTTTCCAAATATAGCTATTCCTATGACCCCTAAGAACACTAGGCTACTGGTCAACCCCAAATCTATGCTCATGATGTTCTCTGGGACCCTGGTATTTTTTTCGTGAGCTATCTGCCTATTAAATCCAAACCATCTTTCCAAGTCCATGTAAGTACTTCTTCCTTCTCCACAAAGTTTACCCTAACCATTCCTATCCATAATGACACCTCTTCCCTTTACTGACCCTAGCTAAATTTTTCTAGTTTCATGATCTACTCTATCGCTGAACTTCCCCTTCCAATCTGTTCTCCAGTACACTTTTTCAATTGCATACCTTTTGTCCAGCATATTCCATGTTTTCTCAGCCTGAAGTGAACTTCCTCTCCCTCCATTTATTAAAATTCTGCACAACTTTCAAGAATCTATGATGCCATATCTCTTGGAAAGCCCCCTCTGATTCCCTAGAGGGACTTGAGTGCGTCTATCTCTTTCATGAGGTTGTCCTTTCTTGAGGATAAAGACTGTTTTTATTTAACTTTGACTTCCCACTGCAGAGTAGACACCAAAGGCAAATGTTTATCGAATGAACAAGTTGTGGAATGGGTAGGTGGATGAAAATCTACAACTTCCTAAAATACATGTATTTATATATTAATTAAAATTCTTGGAAAAATGAATTCTAATTTTTTAAAGGAAAGATTCAGATGGAAATGAAAATGAGTAAGCGGATATATGGGAAGAGAGAGGAGGAAGAACCATTTTATTTTATTTTTATTTAGTTGTTCACACTGGTTGTTTCCCCCAGACACAGGATTCAAACCTAAGAGCATGTGGCCTCCAACCTTTGGAGGCGATTGACCTAACCATTGCTCAACCAGGGCATTCCAAGTATGAGAATTTAAGCAAGTCTGTGTCTGATATTTATTTTTGTAACCAGAATCTATAGAATTTCATTTAGTCACTTTACTACCAAAAGCTAAGTATATTATTTGCTTATGACAATCAGAACCATTACTAGTAACTGATGAACATGGATAGAGAGTTAATAGTAACAAGGGGTGTTTATGTGGTTAAGCATTAAATTCTGTCAAATTACATTTAAGTAGAAAAAAAATAACTTGAGCTTTAAATACTGAATGAAAAGAACTAAAGAACAATGTTTACTTCCCTCTATGAAACATTTTTTTGAAATGGCAAATAGACTTTCCTGGAAATATATTTCAATGGATCAAAATCAAACTGGAAAACTAACTGCTTGATCATAATTTTTTAGAATAAGCAGCTTCAGATTTTTTAATTAGATTAAGGTTTTGGACACCACTCATACAATATGTGGTGGGAATATAATTGTTGCAAATTTGCTGAAGGACAATTTGACCAAAAGTGAAGGAGAATTCCTTTTTTCCCACACCCTTTCCTTTTTTGTATCTAATCTTTTTGACAAAGAACTGGTGTGATGTGATAACTGATTGTAGTTTTTATTTGCATTTCTCTGATGATGAGTTATGTAAATCTTTTTCTCATCTGTTTGTTGTCCATCTGTGTATCTTCTCTAGAAAGGTATCTATTCAGCTCTTCTGTCCATTTTTTGAGGGAGTTGTTTGCTTTTTTGTTTTTAAGTTGTAGGAACTCTCTATATATTTTGGAGATTAAATTCTTGTCTAGTGTATGTTATGCAATATCTTCTCCCATTCATTGGGAGTCCCATTGACTTTATGTGTTGGTAGTTGTTTCTTTCACTGTATAGAAATTTGTTAGTTGATGTAGTCCCAATTGTTTAGTTTTGCTTTAGTTTCTTTTGTTGTAAATATAACTTCTACAAGATATCTTTGAGGTTGATGTCATAGAGAGTTTTTCCTACATTTTCTTCTATGTATTTTATGATTTTGAGTTTTATTCCACATATTCAATCCATTTTGAGTTAACTTTTGTGTACGGTGCTAATGAGTAACCTAGTTTCATTTTTTTGAAGATAACTTCCAATTTTTTTTTAAGAAAAGGTGCAGAAGGTGCAAAAGAAACACAGAGGGAGGCAGATACAAACAAAGAAGAGAAAGAAGCACTTTGTTATTTTATTTAGACATTTATCATGGTTATTCCTTATGGCCCTGGGATGCAAATCTGGGACCTTGGGATGTATGTGGACTCCTTCTAACTGCTACTCCACCAGGACATGCCAGTTATTCAATTTTTCCAGCACCATTTGTTGAATAGACTTGGCCTCTTTCACTGTATATTTTTGTCTCTTTTATCATAGATTATCTGCCCATATAAGTGTTTTATTTTGGGGCCCTCAATTTTATTCCACTGGTCTGTGTGCCTGTTTTTGTTCCAGCACCATGCTGTTTTGATCACAATCATTCTATAGTCTAGTTTGTAGCCAGAAAGTGTGATTCCTTGACAGTTTATTTTTTTTTCTGAGGACAATATTGAGTATTTGTGGCTTTTTGGTTTTGTCGCCATACGAATTTCAATGTTGTTTGTTCAATTTTCTTCAAAATTGTTCAGGAAATATGTCAATGCAAAATAATTTAGTAATTTAACTAATTAGGAGAAGAATTAATGAACAAAATGGCAACTACAACAAAGAGAAAATATGAGAAAGTTTCAGATAAAAATAATAGAGATAAAGAGCACAATCACTGAACTAAGCATGCAATATATGGCAAACTCTTAAGTCTCAGGCAGTTAAGATTGCCAAGATGTGGACCAAGTAAAGCCCAAAGACCTGGGTTCACAGCCCAGGGTAGGGGAAAAACCAAAATAAAAAGACAAATAAATTAGAGTGTTTCTTCCTTCTTTCCTTCATCTCTTAAAAAAAAAAAAAAAAACCTTCAATATAATGGCTTAAGATTATATTTAAAAAAGGAAGTGTAATAAGTATATCGAAGACACTGCAGTGGAAAACAGCCAACAGACAAATAAAAAGGATATAGATTAAAAATAATATGAAAATATCACAAGAGATATATGGGATAACATCGAGAACATTTATTTTATACGAGTTCCATAAAGAAAAGAAAGAGGTAAGGAAGAAATCATATTTGAAGAATGTAATAGCAAAGAATTTCCCTAATCTGTGCAAGGAAATAGACATCCAGACAATGGAAGCTCAAAGACTTACAAACAAAATAAATCTGAACAGAAACAGGTCAGTGGTGTGCCCTGGTGGCCTAGCAGATAAGGCAACCAAATGTAGTCCACATACATCCAAAGGACTCAGGTTCAAAACTGGGGCCAGGTACACGCTGGAGCAGTGGTTAGGTCATTTACCTCTGAAGGATGCAGGCCGTATACCTCTGAGTTCAAGTCCTGGTTCTGAGGGGGAACAACTAGTGTGAACAACTAAAATGAAAATAAAATAAAATGCTTCTTGTTCCTCTCTCCTTCTATCTACCCGCTCCCTTTCATTCTTACCTGCACCTTTCTTTCAGGGAAAAAAGAAGACTAAGGGTTGAGGGGAACAACCAAGAATGAACAATTAAAAAAAGGCAAAATAAATGTTTCTTTCTCCTCTTTCTTCCTGCCAGACTGTCTACACACCTTTATACCTTCCAGCACCTTTTCTTTAAAAAGAAAGATAAAGAAACAGGTCATATCGTATTATAATTAAAATGGCAAAAATTAAGGATAAGTAAGAACCCTAAAGTAAATCATATCATTCATATATATATATATATATACATATATATGTATATATATATATATATATGAACCCTATAAGAATATCTTCAGATTCCTCACCAGAAACTTTACAGGCCAGAGGGAAATGGCGTGATATATTTAAAATATTGAAAGAAAAGAATTACTAGCCAAGAATACTCTACCCTGATAGACTATTACTCAGAATTGAAAAAGAGATCAAGAACTTTACAGATGAGCAAAAATTAAATAAGTTCATCACCACTAAACAAACTTTGCAAGAAATACTGAAGGGAATTTTTATAAAAGGACAAGAAATTCCACTTAGAAGCTGTAAGTCACCAAATATATATAATGTGGAGTAGGAGTGTAAAAATATTAACTATTAGAATGAGTTTGAGACCAATTTGCCTAATAGGTTATAAACATAGAATGTTATTCATAAACCTTATGATAACCTCGAGACAAAAAAATCTAAAGAAACAAGTAAGTAACTGCAAAGGGAATTAAAATACATGACAAAAAGAAGTTATCAAAACATAAAAGAAGAGAATAAAAGAAAAACAAGGAACAAAGATGAACTGCAAAACACCCAATAAACAAATAATAAAATGACAATTCTCATATCTCAATAACTATCTTATTGTTAATGGTTTGAACTAACTAATTAAAAAGCAGAGTGGTTGAATGTATTAAACAATTAAGCTCAACTTCATGCTGCCTACAGCAGCTGTATTTGTTTTAAAAAGCAAATATGGGCTCAAAGTAAAAGGTTGGAAGACAATCCTACAAGCAAATGGTAACCTTTAAAAAACTGGTATACAGGTTCATCCTGGTGGCTTATGAACATTCCATCCAATACTAGCAGAATTCACACATTTTTCAGAAGCACATGGAACATTCTGAAGGTTAGACCATATCTTGAGAAATAAAACAGCTGTTAATAAATTTATAAATATTGAAATAATACCAAGTATCTTCTCCAATGACAGTGCTATTAAACTAAAAATCCATCACAAAAAAAAATTGGAAAAATCCCAAACATGAAGACTAACACACTGGAATAACCATTGAATTAATAAGGGAAATGAAAGCTAAATAAAGTTTTTAAAAAGAACACTTTAGAAACAAACAAAATTGAAAATGTGAGTTATCAAAACTAATGAGATGCAGCAAAGTGATATTAAGATAGAAAGTAATAGCAATTCAGGTGTATGTCAAGAAACAAGAAAAATCCCAAATAAAAATTTTAACCCTACACCTAAAGGATCTTAAACAAGAACAAATGACATCAAAATGAAGAGACGAGTAACAACAAATGTTGGTGAGAATGTGGAGAAAATAGAACGCTCATGCAATGTTGGTGGGAATGCAAACTGGTGCAACCATTTTGGAAAACAGCATGGAGTTTCCTCAAAAAACTGGAAATAGAACTATTGCATGATTCAGCAATCCCACTGAGTATGTATCTGAATTAAATTAAATCTGTAACTCGAAGTGGTATATGTAATCCGGTGTTTATTGCAGCACTATGTATAATAGCTAGGATATGAAAACAACCTACATGCCTATTGATAGATGATTGGATAAAGAAGGTATGGTATATATATATAAACTATGGAATAACAGTCATAAAAAGGTGAAATTTTGCCATTTATAAAATAGAAGGAACTAAGTGATAGAAGTCAGAAGGAAAAGGGCAAATATCAGAAGATTTAACCTGTATATAGAATATAAGGAAACAAATCAAATGAACATTAAAAACAAAAATTAAATAAACCAGTTGACTTTGACAACAGAACTTTGGTTACCAGTGGAGATGAGAGTGGGGCAGAAGTAGGGTTGGAGAGGGTCAGGGGATAGTAGTGAGTTTTTCTCTTTCTTATTACTTAATAAAATGTTTTAAATGTTAATTAAAAACAAAGTAAAACACTAAATGTGGGGAAAATGGGGGAAAGAAAAAGTTGAAATAAGCTAGCTCTTTGAATGTTTTCCCCAGTCTCCAAATAAGATAAGTAAGTTTTAAATCAAAATCAGCTATAATCAAAGTATATTGAGTTTTTTAAGTCGTGTCACTTACTTAAAACCTCACAACAAGTATAATAAAAATTGTCACCAAAATGTTGAACATCACATTCATTGCATCAAAAAAATGAAGTTAGAAAATAAAATAAAAAATAAACAATAAACTGAGAAAGAAAGGAGAATAAAAAAGGAAAAAGCTCATCTAATAGATGCATGTAACTAGAATCCAGAAGGAGACTAGAGGGAGAAAATAGGATAGAAGAAATTCTAATGTCAAAAGATTTCAGTCAAGAATTTTTCAAAATAAATGAAAGAAAATAAACATAGATTTAAAAAATCCCTAAGTATTCACAAGGAATATTTGTTTTCTATAAACAATATCTATTACACTATAGTCAAACTGCCAAAAATCAAATATAAAAGGAAAATCATTGACAATCAGAGAAAAGGTAACATTACATGCAGATGAACACATACAAGAATCAAATCATAATTCTGACCAACAGTTATACAAGATGGATATAGAACATCTTTAAGTACTGGAAGAAAATATAATTGTCAATCCTGAATTCCGTACTGAGCAAAAAATATCCCTCAAAAACAATAAATGTTGATAAGGGAACACTTTTTACACTGTTGGTGGAAGTACAAATTGATGCAGCCCTTATGGAAAACAGTGTAGAGATTTCTCAAAAAACTGAAGATGGAAATCCCGTGTGATCCCATCATTCTACTTCTTAGTATATACCTGAAAGATACAAAAACACTAACTCGAAGGGACTTCTGCACCCCCATGTTTATTGCAGCCCTGCTCACAATAGCTAAGAACTGGAAACTGGAAACCTAAGTACCCAATGTCAGATGAATCGATAAAGAAGATGTGGTATATAGACACAAAACAATACTACACAGCCCTTAGAGGAGATGAAATCTTGTCATTTAAATCAACATGGATGGTTCTAGAGAGGACTATGCTAAGTGAAATAATCCAAAAAAAGGAAGATAAATACCAGATGATCTCAAAAATAGGTAGAATGTGAATAGACAAAATAAAAGAAAAGATGAAACTAAACTAACCCTTGCAATAGAACTGAGGTGACCAACAGGGTATGGCGGGAAAAGGAGCAAGTGGAGGTGGAGCCTACTGACAATGGTGAAGAATACTTGGTGACTTGGTGAAGGGCATGGTGTGTTGATAAATATCTAAGGAATGGGGAACCTACACATATGAGCCTATTTTAAGACAAGGCTGCTACATTAAAATACTATATCTATCTATCTATAGATACAGATATATGCAGATATATATTAAATATAATACATTAAATGCTAACTACATTATCTCAAAAGTAAGTGTAATTAATAAACCAATAGTAGAGATAAAATAGAATCATAAATGTCATCTACAAGTTTTTCATAAATGAAATGCAAAATCAGAAAAGAAAAGAAGAAGCAAAGTGAAAAACTTCATAAAGAATTTAAGTCTGTGTTGAGTTTTTATTGTTGTTCTTAATTTTTGTGTATGTAAGTACATATGTGCTCATAGAAAAAAATTGCAAGAATATATTCACCAAATTGACAAGCGTACTTACCTTCAGTGAAATGGATGGAATATGAGAAGGCAGAGTACATATGTTGGGAAACAGCATGAGCTCTCATGTATTCATTTATATATTTCTGTATTGTTTTTTTTCAACAATCATATGCATCTTACATACTTTTAAAAATTCTTTACTTAAAAACAATTATAGATTCTCAGCAAACTACAAAGAGAGTATGAGAGGTCCCATGAATCATTCATCCAGTTGTCTTCGTGTTACATCTTAATAACTATAATATAATACCAAAATCAGGAAATCGAGATTGATATAATGTATTATGTAATTCCATATCAATTTATCACATATGTGGATTCATATGACCGCCACCAGACTCAACCTATTTCATCACTACAAAGATCTTCCTTGTGGTACCCTTTCATAATTACACCTACTTTAAAAAATAAAAGGAAGGAAGTGGGAGGAGGAAAAGGCAGCTTGGAGCAGGGAAGGAAGACAGGGAAGGAGAAACGAAGATTTTTATTTATTTATTTTGGATGTTTTCCCCAGTTCAGAGTCTCAAACTCTGGTCCTTCGGCCTTGTGTGGTCTAAAAGATGCAGCCGCAGGCTTAGCCCCTGAGCCTCCAAAGAACGCCACACCTCATCCTTCTGCCTTTCCTAATCCCGGGAAAGAACTAATATGTTCGCATCTTCCTGTCCTTCTGAGAATAGCTATACATGGAATCACATAGCATTGACTTTTTTCACTCAACATAATATCCTTGAAATCCGCCCATAACTTGCATATTTCTTTTTTATTCTTTCATGCATTGAGCTTTTGTTATCAAGTCTAAGAACCATTAGCTAGCTCCAAATGTTGAAGATTTTTTCTGTTATTTTCTTTTTTTATAATTATTGATATTTATTATCTCTTTTGTTCACATGCTACATTCAGTTTTGAATATTGACATTGTATCTCAATCTGTATTTCACACCACACCCTCCACCAGAGTTCCAGTGTCCTTTACCTTGCATATATCTTAAGAAACCATCACTTACTTAAAGTGTTACAATGATCTCTTGTATCATTTGTTCTCTACATGAAGTAATCACTTAGTAGTGGAGAATTTTGCAAGTAGTTAAAAACAACTAGTGCGCAAACCAAACCTTCCCAACTTCCAAACCAAACTTGAGAATATATAATTTCTTTATTTTCGAAGAGGAGCTATAAAACTGATGGTGATTGGCATGACCAATAGTAGAATAGCTGTTAGGTCCGCCACCTCTGAAAGCACAGTCCACATACATACCAAGGACTAGGACTGGGGCCAATAACCATGATGTACAACTGAAAAGTAAATAAAAACTCTTCTCGCTTCTCTCTCTTCCTTCCTGCTTGCCTGCTCGCCTTCCTTCCTCTTGCACTTTTCCTTTAAAAAATTAAGTAATTACTATATGATTGTGACTGTCTTCTAAGTTCGATGCCTAATAAGATTTCTTTCCAATGCAGTTCTTCTGTGAATATAACTTGGTTTATTAAAGGCAGCTTGATGTAGGAAAAACCTGAACTTTATTCTCTCTCAAGCCTTAGTTATGGGACCATACACAGAATATGCTTTCTGATTTATAAACTAGGAAGACATGTTGTTGCTATGAAAATCAAATGAGTTCAATATGAAAACAACTGACTCTGTACTTGGCTTATGAAATACACACACTTCAAATGTTAGGTGCTCTCGCTCCTCGGTGTTCTATTATCCTATTGCTGCACATTTTGTTTTATGGATTTAGCCACTGTTCACATATCCAGTTACTATCTACCACTAGTAGACTAAGACTTTAATCCAAAAAACCATACCTCTTGTACTAGCTGACTTGTAAACTGCTCTACTTCTCTTATAGTTGTACATCTGCTCACATCATAACTTTCTACATTACCAATGCTCTTTTCAATTCTCATATATTAATTGCCATTAAACTGAAGCTATTTCTCTGTCCCAGTAAGTAAATGACACACGGGACTATTTCTAGGCAACAAATTGTCTTGTACTTAGACATTTTCTTTTCTTTCTTTTTTTTTTAAAGGAAAGGTGCAGGCAGGAATGATGGCAAGGAGGCAGACAGGCAAGCAGGAAGAGAGAGGAAGAAGAAGACCTTGTTTTATTTTTGATTTTAGTTGTTTGCATTGGTTGATTTCCCCCTGGATGCAGGCCTCAAGCCCAGGGGTATGTGGCATGCAGTCCTTCACAGGCGATTGACCTAACCGCTATTCCACCAGAGCACGCCCTTAGACATTTCTATATTTTAAAGTCTTAATCAATCTGTCTCCCCTCTTAAAATAATACTGTGTCTGTCCCCCAAGAAAGGACAGTCAGTTAATGGCAGAAACCAAGGTTGAAACCCAGTCTTTGTCTCATTCTGTCATTATAAAGCAGATCAGCTAAGTGGTTTTTAGAAATCAAATAACTTTGATAATCTACATTAAAATTAAAGTTCTCTAAGATGTGTTAAAATGTCATTGGGAAGGGTTTTATGGGTGAAAACACCTCAAGACCGCAGAAGAAAATAACTATATTAATCCAGAGTTATAGCAGTATTCATTATTAGTACTACTGTTATTCAAACAAGTGATTTGTATTAGTTAATTTTGTAAATTAAAAATGGTCTGAGGAGTGACCTGCATGACACAAGTGAGATCCTAGAACTTTAGAAGCTAAGTCTTGTAGCTTCTATCTTGGATTCTTCCCCTCTCTAGACATGCTGAGTTGCCATGTAAGAAGTCCAAATATGTAATTTAACAACTACAATAACAAAATAGCCCAATAATCCAGTTTTTAAAGGATAAGGGACTTGGACAAACATTTCTCCAAAGAATATATACACATGACAATAAGCACATGATAAGATATTCAATATAATTAGTCATTAGGAAAATTCTATCAAAATCACAATGATATACTGCTTAGGATAGGATAATTATTATCCAGGAAACAGATAATAAATGTTGGTGAAAATGTGTAAAAGTTGGAATGCTCACAAATTACTAGTAGGAATGTAAAATGATGACTTGCTATGGGAAACAGTTCAGTGGCTCTTCTAAAAGTTGAGCAGAATTTCCAGATGATTCAGAATTATCCTAGACATATACCTAAAGGATTTGAAAGCAAAAACTTGGACAGATATTTGCAGACTGGTATTCATACTAGCATTGTTCACAATAGCCAAAAGGTAGAGACAATGTCCATCAACAGATGAACACATAAAATGTTCTATGTATAAAAAAAATTATTATTCATCCATAAAAAGGAATGAAATTCTGATACATGCTACAACATGGATGAACACTGAAGACACGGACTAAGTCAGACACAATAGTGAATTAAGCCAGACCCAAAAGGATGGATATTGTAAGATTGATTTCACTTCTATGAGGTATACAGAAAAGGGAAATTCAGAGCCAGAAAATAGTTTAGTAGATAGAAGAAGCTGAGAGGAGAGTGAATGGGAGGTTATTACTTGATAGTTACAGAACTGTTCAGGGAAATGAAAAGTTTTGAAAACATGTAAATGTATCAAATGTCACTAAACTGAAACTTTAAAACGTATGAAATAGGTTTTATGTTATGTATATTTTACAATAAGAAACAATTAGCAAACTCTATCATATATATATCATATATATATGTATGTCATATATATATGTCAGAGAGAGAGAGAGAGAGAGAGAGAGAGAGAGAGAGAGAGAGAGAGGAGGTACTAGTTCTAATACCTTGAACTCATCACTGGATAAGTCACATGAAGGGGCTCCGGTTGATAGACCCAGCTGATTCTGACCTTCCAACTATCCCTGCAGGAAACAGATATGTGAGCAAGGCTATCTCAGGCCCCCCAGAACATCCTAACCTCCAGGTGAATACCTCTGAACGACCTCAAGCAATGTCACTTGGAACTGCAGAATTACCTGCCCTGGTTCTTAAAATCATGAGACAATTAAACAGTTATTGTCATAAAGCCAGTTTTCAAGAAAATCTGCCACACGGAAATCAATATCCAGAATATACTCCCTCTACTTTCTGTAAGTGGGATAGCTTGATGGCTCCTGAGGTGGATTGGGAAGAGTGCTATCAGTAAAAACACCATGCAGTCGAGTCTGAGGATATTTGGAGTATGTGGATAGTGTACAAGGCAGATCCCTCTCGTTTAAGAGAGACAACAGCAATCTGCCTTAAACATCATTTCCTAGGTTGCTGGTAAACACCCTTTACAGTCACAGGCAATATCAGTCATTAGTCTGAAGTTTGTAGGCACGCCCTGGTGGAGTAGTGGTTATGTCAATCGCCTCCAAAGGTCACAGGCCACATACCCCAGGTTTCCAGTCCTGGGTCCCTGGGGAAGACAACCAGTGTGAACAACTAAATAAAAATAAAGTGCTTCTTCCTCTCTCCTCCTCCCTTCCAGCCTACTCATCTTGATTCCTGTCTGTACCTTTCTTTAAAAAAAAAAAAAAAAAAAATGCGGGGGGGAGGGAGGTGGCGAATTTTTTCCTCATTTTCCAACACAAAAATATTATTTTGTGATTTTTGAAAAGCAGAATTATGAAATCTGCTCTCTAGTAATTTATCCTAAAATTGGAAGATGAGCAGGCCCCACTGTTCCTGTGAACTGGGGGTTACTCTTCAGTGACCTCGTGGAGAGGGGTTTCTCCCTTCGAGGCAAAGGCAGTACTGTAGAACACTGTCTGAGGATGGATGTCAGAAAACTTGAGTTCTTTGTTCATTTCCACCCACCCTGTAACGTTAGCAGGACACATACTCTCTCTTGAAGTCAGTTTCCTCATCCACAAAAACAAATAAATAAATAAAAAGGGAATAAAGCAATTATTGAATTTCTCTTCTCTACTTAGGTTGCACACTGGAACCAGGAACCTAAAATATGATACTTAAAATCTTGATGCCTGCGTTGCAGCCCAGACCAATTACATCTGAATTTTTGTGGGTAGGATCTGGACCTTGGGATATTTTTTAATTTCCCCAATACATTTTAATACAAAGTCAAGGTTGAGAATCACTGAAATGACAGAATGACACATAGGAAAATCTTTAAAGTTTCCATCCTGCTCTAAAAATTATATAACCTAGTTATTTTCTCTCATTGCAGGAAGAAGATAGTCCTCTTTATATGCCTATAATAGCCAGATCTCTTGGTCCCAGGAAGCATCTGAAACACATAGCAACTCCAAACACTGGATATTGGAAAACTGACCAGTGAGTTAGCTCCGCATCCATCTACTAGTCCCTACATCTGAGAGGATGTCTCCCTCGCAGTTTACCTAAGGAACAGACCTACGTGTTCCCTAACAGGAGGTGAGGGGAAGAATATGATCATTCACTAGTTTGTTAAGATCAATGGCCAAGTTCAAACTGATGTAACCTACCCTGCTGGCTTCATAGACCTTATCAGCACAGACAAGACTGGAAAGAATTTCCATCTGATCTAGACACCAAGAGTGCTGACCACATTACACCTGAGGAAGCCAAGTACAAGCTGTGCAAAGTGAAAAAGATCTTTGTGGACACAAAAGAAGTCCCTTCTCTGGGGACCCGTCATGCTCCGTCATCCACTAACCTCATCCCCTCAGCAAGATGAGCAACACCATCCTAATTGATTTGGAGACTGGTGAGATTACTGACTTCATCAAGTTAGATGCTGGTAACTTGACTATGATAGCTGGAAGTGCTAACCTAAAAAGAATGGGTATGATCACCAACAGAGAGAGTCATTCTGGTTCTTTTGGTTTGTTCCTGTGAAAGATGCCAATAGCAGCAGCTTTGTCCCCTGACTCTCTCAACATGCTCGACATTGGCAAATGCAACAAACCATGGATTTCTCTTCTCTGAGGAAAATATATCTGCCTTACAGTGACTGAAGAGACATACAAGAGACTAAACCATGGGTGAAATTATTTCTAGAGAAATGATTGGAAAGATCTTTGTACTTAATAAAACATATTGCAGCATCTTTTTCTAAAGAAATAAAATCATATAAACTGATACCTCAAAATGTTACTGTACCTTTAATAAATATTTATCTCATGCTATGTTCCAGAATTTCTCCTTGATATTAGGGATAGCTGAGAAGATTAGCATTATAGATAGTGGGGGAAAGAAAGAGAATAAATAAGAAATGCAGACAGTATTCAGTCTCAATTCAAGGAAAGAGATGGAGTAACCAGTACTCCCTGGAGGAGAGAAAGAGATTTCAAAGAGGAAATAACTAGACCAAAGTCTTCAAGAATGACTTGGACTTTAATAAAGGTGATGTGCAGATAGGAGAGGACAGCACTGACAGTAGTAACAGCAGCAGCAGCAGAAGCAGTAGTAATGTCTCTTGCCTAAGACCCTGGTGCCTGACATTTACACATAGAATTGTTGATATAACTAAGTGGTGAATCTCTGTTTTGGTTAATTCTGTGATATCAGTAAATCATTTTACTAAAAGTACATGGCTTATGAAGAAAGAAAGGCTGAAAGGCAATGTGATAATATACCAATAATGCTAATAATATGCTAATGTAACAGTTACCACTTATGACTTGTTACCACAGACCTGTACTAAGTATATTCATGAATTCTGTGACTAGTGATCACACAGACACACTGCCTCAGAATATTCAAGGAGAACCATAATGTGGCAGATGATTTTGACTTGCTCTTTGGGTCCTGTATGGGAAGTGAAATCAGGTTGCAGAAATCATAGAAAGATGATTTCAATACCACCAAGGGAATAACCACCAAAGAGGCTACACTAAGATGAACCGTATGACCTCTGGACAAAGTAAGTTTCCTTTTTTTAACACTTTAATATTTTCCTTTGTAATGGACAGATTTACCCCCATCTTAGAAACTAAGATCAAGAAGTAAAGGCAGAATGTAAAGAATTCTGGTTATTTAAGAATCTGTTATTCCTTGATGAGCCCTGGTGGCCTTGTGGATAAGGCCACTGTTTGTAGTCTTCATACATCCCAAGAATCCAGGTTCAAGACCCAGGCCTGGAAGAACAACTAGGCTGAACAACTAAATAAAATAAATGTTTTTTCCTCCTCTCTCTTCCTGCCTGCCTGCTCACCTTCATTCCTGCCTGAACTTCTCCTTATTAAAAAAAAAAAAAGTCTACTATCCCTCTTACCTACAGATATACCTCTATTTCCTACAAGAAGAGCAAGCCAAAAAAGCGAGAGGGATGGATAAACTCTTGACTCATAGGTGAAATGCAAGCTTAAACAGCTTAAGCTCATTGAAGTCAATTTGAATATAAGTATCAAGTAAGTAAAGTGTTCCTCATAAAACTCCTGAAATAAAAGTGGTGCTGGAAGCTTCTGCAGTGGGGTATGTGTCCTCAATGCCAGGAGACCCCTTGTCTGGTTGTAGAGCTGCCTGGTGCCCAGACTGCCAGTTCTAGTTGGCAGGCCCTTGTCACTAATCTATGGAACCTACTGTCCCATTTGCTTTTTGATTTTTGCTCTGAGCTCCTTGCTTTGACAGATGGTTGCAACTTCAAATTACAAATAATTTTCTCTCTGGGTGCTCTCTTAGTCCCTAACTTATGTTCAAAATTTCAGGTAATAGCCTACGGTTGATCATCTTAAGCAGTATACAAATTTAAATTTATACCATGTGTATGTGTGTGCGTGCAAAAATGCATGTGTGTTCTAATATGAAGACCATCCTGCTGAATTGTTTTTGCACACAGCATCCTAAACCAAAAGAGGATAGAAAAGAGAAAGCTTCCAATGAGTTGAGAGTTTTCCACATCCTTATCATTGTTACACCATGCTTAAAGGATTTATAACCTTACAGTTTGTAGATATGTTGAAGAAGGGGTCCCAGGTGTTAGGTGGATAGTTGAATTTGATTACCTGAAATTGTTCCCCCAAGTCTTAGAATCTGTGATTCTCTGATAATTAACTTGAATTGAAATCAGCCTTGAAATGGAAACTATTTTCCATATCTATATTTTAGTCACAAGTTATAAATCATCATGGTTGGCTTATTGAGTGCTTGGCTTTGAGAAAGAATAGCTTCCCCCAAACTGACTAGGTAATTTGAGCCCGAAGAACAAGGAAGGCATAGACATGAGATATAACAGCAATTTAATGACAAAACTTACAGACAGGGATCCTTGATATCAGAGCTGATAGATGTGGCTTTGGTAGAGAAAATCTCCACACTTACCCTCTTGTTGCCCCCGTATGTGTTTATCTTAGCATTTTACTAAATAAAAACTTAAATAAAACTATTCAAAAATGAAAATAAAATCCTGCTGGTAATTTTTTAAATTTAATCCAAGAGTCTTGGAGATGTTATCTTGGAGCTAAACCTCAGGGTCTTTATCTTTTTAAATATTAAGCTGGATGGCATATCTTGGTGGTTTAGAGGATAAGACCACCAGATGTATCCCGAGTACCCCATGATAAACGACTAAATAAAATAAATAAATGTTTCTTCCTTCTGTCTCTTCCTGCCTGTCTGCCTACTCATCTTCATTCCTGCCTGCACCTTGCCTTAAAATAATGATGGTGATGATGATGATGATGACGACGACAACAATAGTAATAGTAATATCAAGCAGGAATACTTAGTCTTTGCAGTATGGAATAGAATGGGTCACAAGTTACAGGACTTAATTTTGGATTAAGTATCTGGAAGAGAGCAATCATCTGTCACATACCTAAGATGACACTGATCAAAACGGAGTCCATACAGTGTTTGGTCTTAAGCAAGAGAATGACACAGTCAGATACAACTTTCAGATACATCTCTGATAACAGTTAATGCTCTCTGGCATGGACTTTTAAAAAATTGGTTTGAGAAGCAAAAACAGAAAGCAGAGAGCAGTTAAGAGACTGTTTCAGTAATCTAGAGAGGGAGTTAAAAGGGTCTACACCTGGCTGTTAGGGGAGAAAATGAAGTTGATAAATATTACATGGGGAACTTGAAGAGTTCATGGGATAGCTGGGTGTGAGGGTGTCAAATAGCAACAACTTCCAGGTGTCGACTAGTGTCACTTACCCAGTTAGGTCTTTCCTGCCCGCCATACTAAAACTACATCACCCATGCCAGCGTTCCTTCCTTCCTTCCCTTCTTTCTCTGTAGCTCTTACAATGTATTGTATTCCCTTACCGTTAAGCTATTTCCACTAGCATATACCACTTTCTTCAAGGCAGGGATTTTGTTTCTTTTTGCAGGAACAGTGCCTGGAGCTGATTATGTGCTCGATAAGTATCTACTGACTGAATGTATACATGATAATCCGGGTGAGAAACTGAGAAAAAGAGGGTAGGAAGAGGAAAACATCCAGAGAAAGAGATGCTGAAATCAGTTTGAGTCCTTCTGTAACACTCACGAGAAGGCTATGGAGGAAACATATAACTACCGTCTCCGAATCTTAGCTCTGACAGAGGCACCTTCACTTTGGGAAGAAAGAAACTGAGGTCTAGAAAAGTGAAGTGCCTCAAATGCCTTCTGGAGCCCTTAATCTCTGCTCTCTACCAAAAAGAAAAACATAGCAACTAGATACATGAATAAGAAGCGATTGAGCATGCTAAGCTTCGTAAGACACAAGAGGAAAAAGAAAGCTATGGCTCTCACAGTACATTCCATATTTATTTTATCATTCTTAAGGAATTTTTCTTGGGGATCTTTTATGTACCAATTGGGAGTATTTGTTTTGATAAAGTCTTTAAACTTTGACAAATGTTTACACTCACATTATCTCACTCCACTTAGCAGTTCTGGATGGAAGTGGGTTTTATTATCCTCATTTGATAAACAAGGGAGTTGGCAGTGATTTACCCAAAGTCACAGTCAGTTAGAAACAAAGCAGGAACCAGGTCTTCTGACTCTCTCACACAGCAGCTTTCTGCTATAACCAGTGTGGCCTTCTCTTGACATCCTTTGATTTAGTCATGTTTCCACTTTATTGAGCATTTATTTATTGTCGGACACCGTTCTAGAAGCAAGTTGTTGATAGCGATGTGGATACAGCAGTAGAGGGGATGGGAGATACAGATTTAAAATCCCTGCTTTCATGGAGTTTTCAAAAACAAGCAGAAACATGTAGCATGTCAGATACCAATTGGTGTTACCAAAAAAAAAAAAAAAACAAAGCAAAGATGGGTAGTAAAATAGTAAGGAGGAGTCATAGCTTTAGCTGACTGGTCAGGGAAGCCTTACTGAAGATGACACGCGTGAGGAAGGGACCTTCTAAATATTTGTTGCATGAGCTAGCAGGCAGAGAAAAGTGGCATGGGCAAAAACTCCAAGGGGAAGGCAAGCCTAGAATGTTTTAAGAACAGCAGGAAATAACTGCAGCTGCAGTGGAGGCAGCCAGATAGAAGTGCCAGGATCAAATTGTTAGAGCTTTGAACTTTGGTTCTGAGTTAGAAGGGATACCACTGGAAAAACTATTTTATAATCCTCATCAGGAAGTTAAACCAATAACAATACTTGATAACTCTAAAAAAAGCAAGAAATGTCCGTCTTAGACATTATACTCACCAGGAAAGCACACATATGTACATGACAAGATGTATGCAAGAATGTTCATGGCATGGCCTGGTGGCCTAGGGTGTTAGTTCACCAGAGGCGTAGTCTACATATATCCCAGGGTCCCTCCATTTCACAAGCTGGAATCAGGGAAACAACCAAGATGAACAGCTAAGTAAAATAAATTAAAATGCTTCTACCTCCTCTCTCTTCCCTCCTACATGCCTGCTCACCTTCATTCCTGCCTGCACCTTTCCTTTAAAAAAAAAAAAATTTCATGGCAGCATTATTCAAAGTGGCCCAAAACTATATACAACTCAAATTTCAAACAACAGAAGAACAGATAAATAAGTTTTCTTTAGGGATGTTATATTTCAATGATGCTTAATAAAGGAATCATAATACTATGAGAAAATGAAAGATCTGTAATATCTACCCATACACAAATCGTTATTTGAGCACCTACTATTGTAAAGCACTGTTAATCATTCTAAACTCAATTATTGATTATATATTATAGTTGTACCACATAGACAGACCTTTGGGGAGAGGGTCTTATTTCTTTTAATAAAGTGGCAGGAAGTTCACTTTTCCCAGAGCAGAGGCCTAATGCTAAGCCTAGTTGCACTACTGTGGTCCAATCACTAAGCAACGCCGATGAAAGGGCCTTAAGAAAAGCACCTCTCCTCAAGTGCTGAGATCTGCAAAATCTGCATAAGCTCTTGACAAATAATTTCAATGTCGCATACCTGAATGGGGTGCCTTTATCAGAAAACATAATCTGTAATAGACGGTATATGTCTATAAAGGAAAAATATAAATATTTTTTAATTCTAGTTAATTGAGAATAGGATAGTTTACAAGAAGGTTTCATGTTTCCTCAATTGACTTCAAGTCAAAACTTTTTGCTTATTAATAGTCCAGCTAACCATCTGGCATTTAAATCCCATCTTCTAGAAAACAATCTGACATGCTAGGTTTCTGTGTTTTAAACTAATGGATATACAGAGCAGTTCATTAAAACCATACCCTCACAACATAGGAAAGACATTCCATGACATCAGCCTTAAAGAGATCTTTGGGCCCTTAACTCCAGCATCAAGGGAAACAAAAACAAAAATAAATAACTGGGACTACATCAAACTAAAAATCTTCTTCACAGTAAAAAAAAATATCACCCAAACAAAAAGACAATCTACTAATTGGGAGCAGATATTTGCATTTCATATTTCTGATATGGGTTTAATATCCAAAATATACAAAGAACTCCTAAAACTCAGTAACAGAAAAACAGGCAATCTAATCAAAAAATGGGAGGAGGAATTGGAGAGACATTTTTCTGGAGGATGTACAGATGGCCAACAGGCACATGAAAAGATGCTCCTACTCCCTGGCTATCAAGGAAATGCAAATCAAAACACCTTGTTTATTTTCCAAAAGTCTGAAAACAGCAAATGTTGTCAAGGATGTGGAGAAAAGGGAACACATTTTACACTGTTGATGGGAATGCAAATTGGTGCATCCCCTAAGGAAACCAGTATGGAGATTCCTCAAAAAGTTAAAGATGGAAATATCATGTGATCCCATTATCCCACTTCTGGATGAATACCTAAAAGATGCAAAAATACTCATTTGCAGAGATTTATGCAGCCCCATGTTTACTGCAGCCCCATTCCCAATAACTAAGAACTAGAAACTACCTAAGTGCTCAACATCAGATGAATACATAAAGAAGATGTGGTATGTATGTACAATGGAATACTACACAGCCCTTACAAGACATGAAATCTTGTCGTTTGAATCAACATGGGTGGAATTAAAGGAGATTATGCTAAGTGAAATAAGTCTAAAGAAGAAAGATGGATATAAGATGATCTCACTTAGAGATAGAAAGTGACTAAACAAAACAATGGAACAGGTGACACAAAACCAAGTCTTGGACACTTGCAGTAGAACTGAGGTTACCAATAGGGAATGGGAGGCTGGTGGCAAAGGATGGCGGAACCCACTGGACAATGGGGAAGAACACGTGGTGATTTGGTGAGGGCAGGGTGTGTTGACGTACATCTGAGGAATGGGGAAACTGCATATATGGGGAACTACACATATGAACTTATTTTAATTCATGAATCAAAGTTACCACAATAAATTTCTAAAAAAAAGTACCCACAATTAAAGTCAGACTGCATTAAGGGCGAATTACCTTAAATGTGGCATTTTTGTAAAGGAAAGGTGCAGGCAAGCAGGCAGGAAGATAGCAGAGGAAGAAGCATCTTTTTTTTTTATTCTATTTATTTGTTCATCTTGGCTGTTGCCCCCTCCCCACCCTGGGTCATGAACCGGGGTCCGTGGGATGTAAGTGTTTTATGACATATAATATCTGTGATTTTTAATGTATTCTATGTTAATGTTTGTAGAAGACCAAAGAAATTTACTATAGTGTCAGAGCCTTCACTTCTTAAATCATGAGTAAGGCCACAATAAAACTAAAACTCAGATGGGTGGAGAAAAAAACCAGAAATGACTCTGGAAAATACTCAGGGAAATAAGAAACCCAGAGTAAAGCAAACTATAAACCACAGCTTTCTAATTCTGTGATGATAGTGGAGAACATCTGTTTACCAGTTAAATACACTGCCATTTACATGCGAGAGTACAGTTCATGGACAAAGTATTAAGATCACTGAAGGGTGACGTGTTTTGTTCGCAGTAATGTGTGACTGCACACTTTCAAGCCAGCGCTCACGTCCAATGTAACTGAGTAACCCTGTGAGCCCCTCCCATACATCAAGTTTTCACTGTTGAAAGCCTGTTTGGCAAAGAAAACAAAGCTGCTCTGGATTGTCCATATTGTGAGTTTCAGGACAACAGAGCAGGTGGAAGATTCTCCTTGGCGATTTTTAATGTTGAGGAGACACAGAATCTAAAACCATGAAAGCTGATAGTCTAATGACTGAGTTTTTACGGTTATTTCAATCATCATTTAAAAGAGATAGGGAGAACTTTCCTAAACACCTTAACTAATAAATTGTCACTGTTTAAACAACAAATTACATTATGAAATGGAAATTAACTGTTATGATCAAGCCATAGGGCTAATATAATTGAATGGTTCTTATTTTTAAGAAAATAGAAAGCACTACCTGAAGAATAACTGTATAAGTTTTACAAAATTAATGAGAGGTAACGAGTTCTATTTTCTTGGACAGGTTAGAATTTTTTTATGTGAAGAACAGAGAAAGAAAAATTTTGTTGTCTCTGGTTTTGAATGGAAACTATGAATAAAAAAATTTAACGAGTTGACTAAGCTAAAACCTGTCAAACAAAATTGAAAAGAGAATGGAAATTTCACACATATATTTTTGAAATAGGTATACATATATATGAGGGAAGGAGGCATTAAAATGAGAAACTATACACATAGTCATTTCTTTTGTATTTAAATCATTATTTTATTTTTGAAATTTTTATTGAACATTTCATCATAAAAATATAGATTTGAAGTGTGAACATCATAAATCAACATCTGCATATAATACATTAAGTTTGCCAACAGTCTAAGAAAATAAAATATTAACATCCTTGGTTGATAGCATAAGGAAAAGAATTGTTATGGATTTTCACCCTATTTGAAAAGTATTCTTCAGCACTTGGAACAGCTGCAGTTATATGATGCTCTGACCATATTTTGCTGCAGCCCGTCTCTAACACATGACAATGTCCTACAGTGACCCTGAGGAAACAGAGGTGTTTACAGGGAAATGTCTCTGGGGTTGATAGTCATACGTGGAGTTTTAAAGAGTCAAACTGGGCATAGCTGATCCTTCTCCTGCAGAGTGACCTTAAACCCCTCCCTGACACACATGCTAGGCTGCATGTCTGGAGCGAAATTACTCTTCTGTCGACCTCTCAACCTCAGTAAAAACAAACATTCTAATCCTTTTGCTCTGAAAATGTCTGTCCTTTTGGACAGTTCTTCTTTGCCTAGGTTCTGTTAGGGATTATTGTTACTGTTTTCAGGTCATTATTGGCTCTGCCTTCTTGGGATACCCATGCAAACAACATACATTATTTCCTTTAACTTTGCACTAAGTCCTTTATAGAAGAAAGGATCATCATCATTCCCATTTTACAGGTGAGAAAAGTACGAATCAGAGTTTAATGGGTTTGCCCTTATAGAATGGCAGAGACCAGGGGACAGGTCACATCTAACCTGCATTTTTTTCACTGAGTCATTGTCAAGAAATATGTGTTTACTGTTTCTCTTTACTCTTTGAAATGGGCTCCTGGAAGGTGGAGATGGCCAATGTTACCTCAGTTTAGAGATGGAGAGAGATGTTTTGCACCAAGCAAGGAAGGAAAATGAACAAACCTAGGACCCCAGGAGGGACCCTGGGTTATGGAAGTGGAAGGGAATTTCTCAAATCCTTTCAGGCAAAAGCTGTCTGGCATTTTTAAGCTCCAGGGACCTACCTTTGACCACCCACTGCTCTGCAGCACCTCATATCTGCAGCTCCTAAGCCCACTGGTTCTTAATCCTGCCTGCATGTTAGTGGAAAGAGGGAAGACTGGGTTTTCCCTGATGTGTGCAGAAAGATAAATGGCACTGATGGAGTCATGTACACAAGGCACTGCTTTCTAAGTGACATGAAATAACTCATGAAATCCCGTGACCCCTCTCAGGTAGGACTATTATTTATCCCCATTATACAGAGAGAAAGCCATTGAGAAAGGTTACGTAACTTGCCCAAGGTCTCACAGTAAATAAACGAGGCAAGTAGAGATAGAATACAGACTTGGTCAAGGAGTCCTTGGGGCCACTCTCCGCCCTGCGGTTTCACTAGAACCCTCTTTAATATTGATTGACACTTAATTCCAGGATCTCAGTGCAGCCACTAATTGTGGGACCGAAGGCTGAGCAGGGAGAAGATGAAGAGCATGGGGGTCATACACTAGGGGCAGGTTCTCAGGGGGCCTGAGCTTTTGATAGCTCCTCATCTACTGATGAACTTTAGAAAAGCAGCTAAATGAAAGGCTTGGGCATGGTCAGGATCCCTACTGCTTCTTACCCTTTGCTTTGCGACCTCCGTAGCATGTGGGCGCCTCTGCCCGCCAGCAACAGTGACGGTTTGGGGGACTGTGCGAAACCTCCTATAAGAAAGACCAATGTCTAGAGATCCGACAGTTTTCAGGAAATCTCGAAGGTGGACATCCCCAGGCAAGTTTTTCTAGCCGCAGGTCTGGGGTTCCAGAGCCAGGCCTGCGGCCTGCCGGACCAAACGTTAGCACTCCCTTGTCTGGAAAAACGTAGCGATCGTCCTCACTCGGCGCGCCTGGCCATTCAAAAGGTGCAAGGTCCTGGTCCAGGCCCAAACTCTGCAAGTCCAGGGCCGCTTCCCACAAGCCCTCGGCTGTCTTTGCAGGAGGTTGCAGACTCCTTGGCATCCCCTGGTTTGCAGGAAAGGAGCGCTTTTGCTTCTTCAAAGTAAAAGAGACAACCGAAGGTAGTCAGGAGACTACGAGTGGCCACCGGATCAAAACTCAGTGTTTATTTTTATTTTTCTCTTAAAAAAAATTCTCTGGGAGGAAGCAATCAGGGTGACAATAAAATAAAACAAAGATAATTCCTCCTTTCTCTAACAACAACAACAAAAGGCTGGTCTTAACAAGGCCAGGGTGAGAGTTGGACGACAGACAACAGACAGGAAGATCCCCGCGATTTTCGCGGGTATGGCAAATCTGGTAGACAGAAAGCAGCAGGGGCGGTCCTTCCCAGCGTCTGGAGACCATGGCGGGCCAGGTTCCGACAGCCTGGGGAAAATAGGGGCGCCCAGACTGGCTCGGCTTTCTCCAGATGAGTGCCTCTGATGCTGTGCCAATGGCAGATGTGAGCCCCTCGTGAGCCCCTCGGGAGGGATCCAGCTCCCAAATCCTGACCTTCGAGCACCACTTGGGGAATGGAGGACTTTCAGCAGGACATCTCGCTAATTGTAAGAGAAAGCCATTGTCCTGGTCATCGTCCTTCCCGCCCCTCCCCACCTAATTCCAGGACTGCTTGGTGAGAGGTTGACAGCACCTGCAGCCTGGAGCCCTGTAGCTGGCCTGTGGCACACTGGATACCTGCCCTGTGCTGTCCCCAAGCGTAGTTCCAGTCCTGCCCATAAATTTCTAAAGCAACAACTGAGACTCAGACTGGAAACACATGTGAGGGGCTCCCACACTTGAGCATACCCAGGAGAATCTCCAGTCCAGAGGCCTTTCTCCTCCCATGCCAGGAATGATAGGAATAATAACTACAATGGTTATCTCACCATATGTACCACACTTTTTCCTGACTACCGCTGCCAGGAATGACAGGACAATAACTGCAATGGCTATTTTACACTATGTGCAAGCAAACTTTAACAGGCTTTATTTTCTCAAGAAAGCCTCCCAACAACCCAGTGAAACAAATTCTATTGTATCCATTTTATAGATGAGAAAACAGATGCAGAGAGGTTAATAGATCAATTATGAGCCCCAGCCAAGAACTGCCCAACCCCATCCTTTAATTTTAGAGGATAGGATGTGGTGTGTAACGGAGGCAAAACGTGACCTGCAGGGTGAGCAGAGGCATCCTGATCCCTTTATTCTCCCAGGCTACCGGTCAACAAACACAAGGGATTACCAGGACCCTGCTGCAGGCGGTCAAAGGGCAAAAGGAAGCAGGACTCAAGACAGACTCATCTGTGGATTCTGACTTTAGTGCTGGATGTTTTGTGTGCAACCTTGGACAAGGTGCTTAAGCACTCTCAGCCTCTGTGTCCCAGCTCTAAAGTAGGAATTATAATGCAGAAGGCAGGCAGGCAACTCCTAAGATTTTTATGAAATTTAAAGAGACTTTTTCCTCTTGTCTCCCCTTGGGTTTCCTCCCGCCTACTACAGTGCCCAGAATTTAGGGAGTGATCAAGAGTATTATTTTCTTTCCTTCCTGCTTTTCTGGAAGCAGCACAGGTAGCACCTAGTACCTCCAACCCAGTATTACCAGCTGTCTGGCTCAGGCCAGGCACAGTCGGCATAGCAGACCCTCTCTTGATCTCAGGCCTGGACCAGGGGAGGCTCTGAGCTGGAGCATTCTGAGTTCTTGCCTTGACCTTGAAGGTTGGAGAGCTATGGGTGAGGGAGGAGGAGAGTGACCCAGGAGGCAAGCAAGGCCAGAGCTGCAGACTCCCCTTCCCACTTTCCTATTAACCAGAACCACAAACACAGACCTTACTCTCCACCACACCCTTATGTGAGACACACTAAATTACTCAATCTTTCCAGCAATCCTCAACAGTAGGACTATCTCTATTTTACGGATGAGGAAATCGAGGAACAGAAAGGACAGTAGCTTGCCTGTGGTCACACCACCAATGAGCCCCAGAGCAGGGATTCAAACCACCAGGCTTTCTACTTTGGCTCTTGGAGAGTGATGGCCAGAGCACGGGCAGCCTGCTGCCACCGCTAAGAGGAGACCAGTTAGACCTGAGTCTGCACATTTCCAGGCAGCATCCCTGCTTCCAAGGCTGGAGAGCAGCTACCCTGCCGCCTCCCCAATCCCAGTCCCCTGAGACTTACTCCACACTAGACCTGAAAGACCATACCTTTGGACTACAGCTCCACCCCACCTTATCCCAGCTCCTGGACCTACTTTGGGTAGGTACTTTGGGCCTTGCCAACCCTGAGTCTAGAGCTGACCCAGCTGGCTCTTGGGACAGCCTCCACCATCAATCTGTCACAGGCACGATTCTACCGCGTCCTAGGGGCTCTCTAGGTTCACGTCGCTCAAGTCCTCGAGCCTAGGGCTCTTGCCTCTGCTTGGAGATCTGGTGAATTTCTAGAAAACCTCTGCCCTCCCCCACCTCATTTTCTTTCCTCTAGAGATCCCGAAGGGCTGCAAAACAGGGCTATCCCCCAGCCATTTGTTTTGCATTTAGGGAGCTTTGTTTCTTAGGTGGAGAATTTCAGGCTCCCAAGAAGGATGTGGAGACAACCCCGTCCAAGAGAGAACTCAACACCCGCCAAAACCAGTCCGTTTGACTTCCCTCCTGCACAGCAGCCCCAGCTGACTCCCGGCCCAATCAGGCCCTAAAAGCTAGTCATTGCGCTGGAGCCCCTCCAGCTCTCGCCTTCTAGTGAGCAATTAGGCTGGCCTTTGAGGCTGGCATTAGAACTAAGGCTTCGCTGGTTGCATCCCAGCTCCTCCTCCCATCGGCAGTGCCGGGCGCTTCAGGGGTCTTTGGCACCTCCTCT
This sequence comes from Solenodon paradoxus, assembly GCA_004363575.1. NCBI lineage: Eukaryota > Metazoa > Chordata > Mammalia > Eulipotyphla > Solenodontidae > Solenodon > Solenodon paradoxus. The sequence goes on from RJWH01002119.1 coordinate 189,965, forward strand.
GTCGGGTCATTTATTCTTTCATTCAGTCTGCAATCTACAAATCGAGACTCTATTCTGAGCGGAACTGTGAATCCTGAGCTAAATCCCAACGCCTGTCCTCTCTGGTCACTGACATTCAAACTTACGTTAAGAGAATAGGGGAATCTAGGGGAGAGGAGGCAATTAAGCTTGGCTGCCAGGGAGGTGGCCCCAAGTGTGAATAGGGGAGGGGAGCTGGTAAGGGGTCCTGAATGAACCTCTGGAGCTCCTTACAGCAAACTCCGTACCTCTCAGGACTGCTCCGCGGTCTGTGAGGCGACCCGAGGGACTGGGATCTGGCTGAGCACTTTCCTGAACGGGTCACGTCACACGCCCTGGAAGCCTCCGGTAGTTCGACCATCAGAGCTCGGTTCGCATAACTTTCAGAAGTGGCGTGTCCCAAAGCTGGGCAGACTTTGCTCTCCCCTCAACACTTCTGGACCCAGGTTCTGAATGGGGTGGTCAACTTTCTCAAAGCACCACTGGGTGCTCAGGGCGCCTGGACTGCCTGCGGCGAGGTGGGGGCTCGGGGGAGGGGGGTAGCTAGAAGACTTGGTGAAGTTCATTGGGGGGGAGGGCATGTGAACGAAGGCTAAGTGGCCAAGAGTTGCTGCGGATACTGCAGCCTTTAGGCTTTTCCCCACGTTCCGCTGGTGACTTCTTTGCTCCGCGGAACCCTTTAGAAACCGCCGGGAGCTCACTTCCCCGGGTTCGCGCGGGCGGCGGCGAACAATTCCAGTCTCCTCTTCTAAGGCCCCCCACCGAGGGAGGGAGCGGAGGAGCCGGGACTCGGCGGGGCGTCCCCCTGCGGCGTTTTAGTAGTCTCGCGCCCCAGCGCGGCGAAAGCGGAGCAGCCTTCCCCCAGCGCCCGCATCCGGCCCTCGCTGCAGCGACACAGGCATCCCTATGTGACTTCACGCCTGGGTGCGAAATGAAAGGGGGCGGTGGCGGAGGGGCGGGAGGGGGGTGTCGGAATGGATATTGTCCAGCTGCGGTGTCCCGCAGTTGAGCGTCTGGACAGAGTTGAACCTGAGAGAGCAGTTCTGGGGTTCGCAGCCTTCCCAGAGCTGACCTGTCCAAAAAGGGTAAACACCTGCGTGGGAGAGGGCCCAAAATGGATTCGAGGGTAGCGGGGGGATAGGTTGCCTCACCCCAGACCGAATTTATGGCCCACCGAAGCCTTCTGCTGGTTGGGGGGGTTCGGGGGGGCGGTGGCATTGCTCGGTAACCTGGGCTCTGATACTTGCTGTTGAAAATCATGCCGGGGGGCCCCCGCACTCGCGCCTCTTTGAGGCCAAGCCTTCCGGAGTAGCTCAGAGGAGCGGAGGAGATCCCAACTCGGGAAGTGGGCAGCACCGATTGAATGAACCCTGGTCTGCTACTTAGAAAAAGCGTTTAGCACCAGCCCAGTAACCCCTCGGTAAAATGGAGACTATAATAGGAACTATCTCCTAAGAGTGTGGTGAGACTTAAATGTTAATATGTGTGCTTTTGACAGATCCTGGCAAATTGAAAGCGTTTGAATGCTAATTGACCAAAATGTAAAGTGTGTGTGTGGGGGGGAAATCATTGAAAAGTAAGGAGATTCCGGTGGAACCCCATTTGAATGCTCCTGCCTCTCCACAAAGCCTTGTTTGAGAACTTGATGAAGGCCTGGCGATCAAGGTTGGCAATTCATGCAGTTGGGATAACGACTGTGGAGAGAGATCGGGGCTTAGAAATCTGAAGTCAACCCCTGTTCTCCCACAGCTTCCACTCCAATGTGAGCCTGAGCTAGCCTCCCACCCCTCAAAAAGCTGTCATACCTGGCAGGAGACCTACAGAGTTTTGCCCACAGACTTGGCACACGGGTGGAAACAACGGGGTCACTGCCTCCCAGACTCAGCTGGCGCCAAAGGACTCATTAAATCTTCTATCCTGCAGCCCCCAGTCCCAGGAATAAGTAAGTCGGCTCCTGGTCTGGCTTGGAGAGACCAAAGATAACTGGAAACTGCTAGGTTTACCCATCCGGTCCCGGCCAGTGTCCCTAAGAAGGTGAATGCTGGATCGCGCAGTGGCACAGTGTTGCTCTGGACAGCACAGCCTCTGCCCAAAGCTGGTTTTGCGATACCGATTAATTACAGGCCGCGAAAGCAGAAGCCCCGGGGCTAGAATCTTGGCTGACAGGGCTCTCTCTGTAGCCTTGGGGCGGGCGTGCGATTCTTAACAACAACTCCCGAGGAGACTGGTCCTTGTTGATCAACTTGCCCGCCCCGCCGGCCCCTTTCTTTAGTAAACACTCTTTAAACAAACAGCCCATCCGCTCTGTTATTGCCAGAGCTGCTCAGAGCTTTAATAAAAGCCCAGGGAAGATCAGAACCCGCGTCCAAGGCTGCTGCTTAATCCAATGAAGGCAATTTCCGAGGATAATTGCGAACATGTTTTAATGCATATGCATGAAAAAGGATTTTTTTCCGAGAGACCGACTTTACATGCTTATGTAATTGATTGAGGCGCTGACCCGCTATTCAAAATGTTA
>RJWH01002119.1:197500-266206 GCA_004363575.1 Solenodon paradoxus
AGAGATAACATTAAATAACATACATTCTATGCACCAAGAGCCATGTTTTATGTACCGAGTCTCTTATCCGTCTCTCCTAATGACTTCCCTTAGCGGGTTGTTAGTACTTGACAGCAGGTCTCCGTGCGGGGAACTTTTCTCCAATTCCACATTCAAAGGAGGTCCATCAGAGAGCATGATTGGCAATTTTCGTCATAATCTGCACATTATTAGCATCAAAATTGACGTGGCAGTTAACACTGGTGGGTTTTGATGTGCCTTTCTTCAAGTTAAAGGAAACCCCTCCAGTAGCCGGGGTTGGCAGAGCGGGTCTCAACAACCCAGCGGTGGCTTTGCTGCGGCGAAGGCGCAATAGACATGCGTGAGAAATATGCCAAGAACCATTTTACTAGAGGAAAAGAAAAGCGAAGGGGGAAGGAAGGGAGGGGGAATAGAGAGTTCGAACTTAGACTTAGTGTCTAAGGGAATGCTTCAGGGTAATAGCATTTATCTAGAGATTCAAGTATTTCCCAGAACGAGTGGAACCCGGTTGTTGGAAAACTGAGCTGGAAACCTTTCTTCAAATACTACAGCTCTGTGCATTTGCCCTCTCCTTCCCGTCGTTCCCCTTTCCTTCTCTGGTCTGGCTTTGGCAACTCTGTAAGCCAAAGCTTTTTGCATAAAATTTAAAAGATGTCTCCATTCCAAACCATAGACCCAAAGAGAACGGAGCGGGTCCGGAGAGAAGGGGCGAGACCGTCCGCCCGTCCTACCTCGGCTTTGTCCCTTCCGGGAAGGCCGCCGCAGCCCCGCGGGCCTGGCTCCCGCAAGCAGTAAACCACCTCACAAGCACACCCTCCGCCGCCCCGCGCTCTCGGTGCGCCCCCCCTGGCTCCTCCTCGGACCTCCATTCTTCTGCTCTCCTCGGAAAGGGTCTCTAACTAGCTCAGACAGAGAGAAAAATGATCACCTCCCCTCGCCCTCGTTGAAAGAAAAGAGGGAAGAAAAAGCAGCAGCAGGAACCTCGGGTCCTCCCACACAAAGCACTAGCGCACACCGTTCTCCTCTCTTTGTTGTGGTTTTCTGTTGCTTCTGGCCACGTGGTTCGGCCGCGTAACCCCGGCCTGAGCTTCCAGCCAAGGCCCGAGACCCAGAGGACTTGTTTGGGGGCGAGGGGATTATCTTCAGGGAGACCAAGAGCTCAGGACAGTGACGGGAAGCGAGGCCTGGGCTGCGAGAAACAAACTTAGAGGAGAGGCGACCGGGTGGCAAATACAAAAATAGAAATAATTTGGGGGCTCGCTCGCCGGATTTTGACCCCCCCATGTCGGGTCAGGGTCCATTCGGCCTCCTGCGCCGGGGCGCCCCCTGGCGGCAGCTTTAGCAGAGGGCAGCGCACGGAGGGCGCGTGGCGTGAGTGCCCCAGACCCCGGGGGCGATAAGGGGACTCCCGGACACACTCAGGGCGCCAGTCCCCTGGCGGCGGCGGCGTAGTTATCTGGTGAGCGGCGCCTCGTCCCTCTGGTCCGGCGGACTCACGGAGGTTTTACTAAGCACAGCGGCCGAGTAGGGCAGGAAACCGCTCTCAGAGCGTGGCGCCGCGGCGCTGCAGCCGAAGTCCGAGCCCCCGGCGGGCCCTGCGCCGCCACCGCCGCCGCCGCCGCCTCCACCACCACCTCGGGAACCTAGGGCGGCGGCGGCCGCGGCAGCCGCGGCCGCGGCGGACTGACTGCTGTGGCAACTGAGGCAGGAGCAGGGAGCGGAGCCGCCGCTGGGGGGCGCCCCGGCCGCCGCGGCGGAGGAGGCCGCAGCCGCTGCCGCTGCCGCCGCTGCCGCCGCGGAGGCCGCGCTGTTAAGGCCCGCAGCGGCCGCAGGCGCCTGGTAGAGGCCAGGGTGGCGGAAACTGCACAGCAGCTCCGGCCGCGAGTAGGGGTGCGAGAGGGCGCGGAAGGTGTCCAGCGGACGAATGGAGGTGGCGAAGGGCGAGGAGGCCGCGGCCGCCGCACCGGAGGCCGCCGCCGCCGCGGCCGCCGCTGTGACACCCACGTGCGGGTAGTAGTGCAGCGGCACGTGTGAGTGGAAGGGGTAGGGCAGGCTTCCGGTGGCAGCCGCGTGCGTCATCATGTAGGTGTAGAAGCTGGGGTCGGCCGGATGAGGCCACGACATGGCCAGGCGCTGCCGCTTGTCCTTCATGCGCCGGTTCTGGAACCACACCTGCAGGAAGAGCCACGCCGCGGCCCGAGTTAGGAGGCGTCCGGGGTCCCCGCCCCCACCCATGGCCTCCCCGCCCCTCCCAGACCTGGGAATTGCCTGGCCTACCCCCCTGGGAGCAGGCCCAGTTGCCAGAGCCTTCTGCGCTCCCTGCTGGAACAGTGTGGACCTCCGTGGGCACACCCTCCTCCGCGGAAAGTCTTCTCCGCTCTGCCCGACTGCTGCGGCAACTCAGGCTTCTGCTTCCTCTGCTGCGTTTTCTCGCAACCTTTTCTCTCCTTCCTGCCACCCACCAATGCCCACCCAGCCGTCTCCCAGAGGTCAGCCTCGCAGACCACCTTTTAATCCCAGGATTTACACGGAGATTCTAGGCCGCCTTTGAAGAGGCTGTCGTGGCAGCTTTTCTAAAGGTCGCCACCTAAGGTCTTGAGTCTGCCGAGCTGCAAGGATCTATCCCTAGGGGCACGAGTCCGATTTTAATATAGAGGGGATGATTTTGTTGGAATCTTTTCCCTCTAATGAGTGGCAGGAACGGCATCCTCTTAAACTGGAAAGGGGACTTTTCAACCCCTCCCAACACAGTATCTAATGAAGACATCATCCGTCACAACGCTAAATTAAAGAAAGCCCGACTTAACCGGAGAGACTGCCACACCCCTCCCCTATCCCGTGGAGTTTCTTTTCTTTTTCTGAGTGTGGAATCCTCCGTGAAGTGGTCACCAAGTCACTTAACCTCCTGACTATCTCTCCCGAACGTATAATAAAATTAATCACCTAAAGACACACATATAAGGGCAATTTCGATGCGCCCTCCCAGGAAGTTCCTTTTTCCCGGTTACTCAGGAGAAAAATGTTTATGAAACTACTTTCTCAACCCAATCGATTTTTAAAATACAGTATCCTTTTCTCCCTGTTGTAACGATTTATGTGAAAAACAAATGTCCAAGAGCAAGAGCAAATGAAAAGTTTCACCTCTGATTCGTGCTAAAGCAACAAAGACCAGTCCGCTTTGCCGCGGAGGGGAAAGTGGGGCCATGGGCATGGTCGAGGGGCACCCTGGCAGGCGATGGGCAAAATCGAGCAGGGGCGAGCATTGGAGGCATCGGCTTTGCTCTTCCCAGGCCTTCCCATATCACCTCGGCTAGCCGACCCTTCGGATTCAGTGACCGAGATATAAATATGCCAACCCCTTTGGCGACTCCCCTGTGGGTTACCAGACCCTCTGCTAAATCTAGTCACCTCGAGAGGAGAAACAAAAATCAGCCTAGACACCCCCCAGGGAGGCTAAAGCAGACGCAAACTGGAATCAATACCTTGATGGTGGTTTCGGGCAGGTTGAGCGCAGCGGCTAGCTCGCACCGGCGGGGCCGCGACACGTAGTTCTCCCGGTAGAACTCCTTCTCCAGGCGCGCGATCTGCTCGCGGGTGAAAGCAGTGCGGTAGCGCCGTACCTGATCAGCTCCAGAACCAGAGCCGCCCAGCGCCGCGCCCCCGCCGCCACCACCGCCTCCATGCAGACTGCCGAGGCCAGAGCCCGACGCCGACGTCGTGGTGCTGGCAGTTGAGCCGCTCTCCGCGTACCCTGGCAAACAGACGACCCACAGCGCATGAGTCACCGGAGGGCCGAGAGACCAGCTCTGGGGTCGCGCGGTTGGAGGAAGCCCCAACTGGAAGGAGAGGCGCTGTCTGAATTGATGGGGGTCTGTGATGCTTACAGATTGCTGCCTTTAAAGAAATCAGTAAAGTTTGCGGAGTCTTTCATAACCAAAATAATAGGAAATGCAATTGGAGAGGTTTGGGGTTTTGTTTTGGTTTATTTAAATGGCAATTTTCAATTCAGGAGGAAAATCGGTCAAGGGAAAATGCCTACATCTAGGCTCAGTTTGGGAAGCTCTGTGTTTGCCATCGTCTAGAGACCAGCAAGGCAGCTTTCTGTGCGGCCTCCAACCTTTCTATCATAGGCTTTGGGGTTTAGTTTAAAATATTTTAAGATTTACAAAACAGAAGCAGCGCAAATCGGAACCATTAGGGGGTGGACTCTACTTTTCAACTCTTTCTCCCACTAACTCAAGTGGGTCTCCCAGAGGCGCCCAGCAAGGCTGCCTTCGACTTACTCAGACTTCCCCCTCCGCTCGGCCTTGGGAGCTCAGAGGAGTAGAATTCAGAGCAGCTGCCCAGGGAACCCTTCCCCTAGAGCCACTCAGCGACTAGCTAGGAGTCGTTTGGGCCGAATGGGTTTTGAAACCCCACGCATAGAAACATCTTCCGGAATAGAGGAGGGCGGACTGGTCTGGAGCCCCAGACCTGGGAAGCTCAAGTTGCACAAACGGAGGGCACGTTCCCCAGCACGCTTCCCGACCCATCCCGAATCAGCTAGGTGCAGCTAGCTTGAGGAAGGTCGGAAAGCAGCTCAGCCACCCGAAAGAGCTGGCCGCAGCCTCGGAGGAACCGAGAGGAAGGAACTACAGAGCGCGGCGCGGACGGCGGGGTTACCTTTGCCATTGTTTTCTTTGAGCGGCGCGGCGCCCAGGCCACTTGGGGAGCGCAGCGCAGAGCAGCCCACCTCCACGTCGCTACTCATGTCCGCCTCGGCTGCCGCATCTGAATAATGACCCGGCTTTTTGCGGCCCTCGGCGGCAGAGGTGATTTCGGAGGAGACGGTGCTTTCGCTGCCCGGGTGCTGCAGGTTGAACAAATTGTCTATTTCGAATTTGCCCTTGGCAGGAAGGTCTCCCAGAGCGCCGTGCAGGGGGGCGGACGGCAGGCGCGGGCTGAGGCGAGCCGGGTGCTGCGAATTTTCCAAGGCCTCCAGCACAGCATTGCCAGCCGAGTCAGACAAATTGGAGAACCTTTTGCTGGCCGTTGGGCTATGCAGCCCTCTCTCCATGAGAATCATCTCTTTTCTTATTCTTTCCATCATCTCAGCTTTCTAAAAAATGTCACAGAGGCCCGGCTGTCCCGTGCTAATGATGGGCTGAGCCTAGGGCTAATTCTCATTCAGCCCCAGCGAGCGCCTCTAAATATTATTATCTCTTTTGGAGGGAGGCGGAAAAATTGTGGGATGCCAGAGCGAGGGAATGACTGGTCAAAATGACCCATACATCCTTCCGAGCCCGAGATGTCATTCATCAAAAAGTAGAGCTCGCTCGTCATTAAGGTACGAATGACGCTGTTCGAATAATCATTTATTGTAACAGGTTTATAAGCAAATAAATACACGCTCCTGAAGGCGGCTTCGGAGCAGACAAATAGATCCAGGTAGGAGGCGAGAAGAGACAAGAAGTGAGGAGAAAGGCTCCGGTCCTGTGCCCGCTCAGAGCCGGTTCTGCTCGCCCGGGGGTTTGGCCTCGGGGGTGAAATTGACAGTCTGATTAATAGAGCGCGCCGCGGCACATTTCCCCCTTCATTTAGGGGCATCATTACGCTCTCAGTTTGCTGGGCTGCCCCTTAGGTCTTAATCATGCAGTGCCTTCCTCATTTTTCCTCGGACACAGATAGGTGTTAAATAATAGATAATGCTTTGATTTTCCAGAGTAGATCGTCGGGAAGGTTTTTTTTTTTTTTTTTTTTTTCAACATTTACAAGCGGGAGGGGTGTAAGGGGGGGCGGGGGAGGATGTAGGAAGAGTTGCGCAAGGAGAAGACCTTGCACTGCTCTCTGAATTACTTATCTTTCGAATTTCAGAACCAAATATGTATTTTATTTAACAAATAGAATACGGAGTTCTCTCCGCCCCCCCCCCCACCCCGCCTCAGCCTGGTTGCTTTCCTTCACTCCAAGAGAAGGAAGCGAGGAGAAAGGAGAGAGGAGGATGGAGGCGGGGGGGGGGGGGGGGGGGAGAGAGACAGACAGACAGACAGACAGACAGACAGAGAGGGAGGGAGAGAGAGAGAGAGAGTTTTGAAATCACTTTAGTGCTACGTGGCTGGGAGGTGCGTTGGGCCCGCGCCTTCAAACGGAAATCATTAGGTCCCTCTGATTTTTTTAACACCATTTGTAGAGTGAGTTCTGAACCTGAAGCCCAGGGTTTTTTACTTTTATAAACCCTGTTGATGGATCGGTTTCTCGCCTACGCACTTACGCCAAGGGAAATGAACTCGACTGGACGATTTCATAGCAGGATCCGACAGCTAACTTTAAACACAGTCGCGATTTACTGTACCATATGGGCCGCCACAAATCCACTTTTCACCTTGCCACGTCCCCCCTCACCGCCCACGCCCGCCTCCAATAGATTGATTTGTGACAAAGTTACGGAATTTCGAGGTCAAAGGAAGAGAAGAGACTCAGCCCCCTTCACCAACCATCGCGCGGCCCTCCTTTCCCTAATCTGCATCTCTTCCCCGCCGATCCTTCCCCTCCCCCCACCCCCAGCCTCCTACCTGCGGCCGTGGGTATTCCGCGCGCTGAGTCCGGGCGCGGACAGTCGCAGACCAGCCTTGCTGCTGCTCCTCGAGGCCTGAAGTTGGCGGCGGAGCCTCTTGGCTATAACTTTGATATTCATAATGACGCTGGTGGCAACCATTTTAACGAAGATCAATCTTCACTCCAGGCCTTTCCGCGACTCCTCCCGCGCTTGCGCCCCACCCTTCGCAAGCTCCCAACGTTCTAGGTTGGTAGCCAGTCAGGAGCCAAAAGGGAGAGATCCGTGGCCTCGGCCCGGGAAAAGAAAGAACAGAGAAAAGAAAGAACTCGGAGGTTGGCCTGAGAACTTCTCAAGTGTCCAAAAAACCCAGGAATCTGGGCGCCGGGCGTAGGTCTTGCATCCCGGCAGTAGCGCCAATCCAGACCCCAACCCAGCCCCCCTCCCTTTCCGCCTTGCAGCCACACCCAGCACACCGAGGTGTGTTAGGGACAAACCCGGGATCTAATTGCCCATCTCTCTGTTGGCGCTTTCCTTTTAACCTTAGACCCGTTGGGGGCGCGTCAGGAATGTAAAGGGAGGTGAGGTGTGAAGTATATTTATATACATTTATACACAAAGTCGATGCCAAAACTTTCTCTCCTTTTCCCCTCGGCGCCAACTTATTTCAACAAATCGAGCTTTGCTGAGAAAATCAATTCCACCTCCTTAAGGTAATAAACGGAATTCTCCCCCAAGGTGAGAACTAGAAAGCTGGATAGGCAATGCGGTGGCCGGGGAGGTGAGAGCTGGGACGCCGAATGGGCGTCAGGAACCAGGACCCGACTCTGCGTCTACCTCCGCCCTTGCCCCAGAGGCCACCCGACTTCTAGGAGTCTTCCTCGAGTCGGCTTTCCGGCCATTAACGCGATCAGAGCTCAGCCTTGCGGATACCCCCACCACTCTTTGCCTACCCACAGTCCGGGTGCCCGACTTCACCCGAGGCAGGCTGCGCGCGCCCGGGAGACAGGAGTCACTGCTCCAGGAACCTGGGAAGGGTGCCCTGCCCTAGTCCTTCTCGCTTTGGACACTGAAGGGACACCAAGGTCCTAGTTCCGGACCGTGGGGGGGCCAAGGCCCTGGCGGGGGGTGGGATCAGTCGGTGGCCCGTCCTGGGCGGAAGTCGCGGATGCCTTTATTGCTGTCGTTTGGCGCCCCCGTCTGTTTTCTTCGCGGTTTCTGCGGCTGTGAGAAGCTTTCAAGCACAGAAACCGCCACTGGATGCTAGGGTGCGAATGGCGAGTCCTTCTTCCTTCACCCAGCAGTTGGGTCGCCCACTTACGTCTTCTGAAACCCCTTGCTTCTGGTCCCAAAGGCTGCGCCAAAGCAGACCTCAGTCTGTTGAAAGGGAAAACACTATTTCTTGCGACACCTTCATTCGTTAGTGATTTCGAAAATTATTTTGCTCCTTTTAAATAATACGAATATTGCATACATTTATTATAAAAATTACACTTTGAAACCATGCCAGAAAAACTACTCACAGTAAATAAAAGACACCTATAATTTTTCTTTAAGTGGTGTTTAGCCGACAAAATTTCTTGGAACGCAGTGAACATTCTATTACAATATTTAATGTCCCTTAACTTATTTACATCCCATGCCTCTTAGTAGTGGTAATATTAGCCAACTTTTATATATATATATATATATATATATCTTTTACTCTGAAACTGCAAATGCCTTTTACATATATTATCTCATTTAAATATCACAGCAACTCTAGGGACTGATTCTAATATTCTCTTTTCAGAAATGAGAAACCTTCCACCCCAGAGGTTCCAGGTTCTTGCTACTGATTTAAACTTATCTCTGATAATATCCAAGTGATAAGGTATTTAAAAGCTTCGTGCAGTATTTTTACTTGATTTTCTCATTTTGCATGTCTTCTTCAAATAGAGGCCTACCTCAAAAACAACCTGTGTGGGATTAACACATTTCTGTTGTTTATCAATGAAATGCTCAAACTTTTCGTGTCTGGCATGGTCAGTCTGAGACCAGGAAATGACCCTGGCTTTTAGAGGAAATCTTTGGGCCATCAGGCCTCCTACCCACTACCAAGGTACAGGGCTCACCCCCAAAAAAACAAGACAAGAATCTAACCCACGCCACCATCATTTGGCAGGAATTTTTAAGCTGCATTGAAGGTGAGGGTGCAGGAAGGATTTTAAATAAATTGAAAGGCACTTTTTGCTGCAAAGGAGGAATGACAGAAAGGAGACCTATTTTGGGGGTGGGGGAGGAGGGTGATTTAACTCTCCCGACTAAATATTTGCTTCTTGAGCAGTGAAGCGTCCTCCAAGGTGAAGCTGCAAACACTTTCAGCCTGCAAGAGGAGGGACATGGTAAAGGGAAGCTCTGAAGGAGCACCGTGGCCAGACCCGGAGTCCTGTCTTCTGCGCTGAGGACCAGGCCCACATCTGGACACCAGCTCACTCTAGGACTGGGGCCCTTGGTAGGACGATTAGAACTTAGGCTGCAAACCCTTGTCTTCAGGCTAAGTACAGTCCCCTCAACAGGAGCTTTCAGTTTGTAAGGGAAGACACGACTATACACCAACTTGTTCTGACAACTTTTTGCTGCTATCCCTGTGCAACACTCTCTCCATCCCTCCCACCGCCCCATCCTGAAGTTTCTTTCCCTCTTTTTCCCCCTAAAATCCTGTGCCTCACCGGTGAATGCCAAGGATTGGGTGAGCGGGTGCCGGAGTGTTACTCGCCCCCAGGTTTGAGGTTGCCCATACCTGCCGCATCTTCAAGCTCCAGCACCCTCAGAAGTGACAGGAAAACTTGCAGGGACATCTAGCGCCAGGCCTGGGGAACTGCGTGCTGCCGGACTTGGAAGCTAAGACTGACCGTTTGCCCCTGGGCACCTCCTTTCGTCTCCCCCACCCTTTAGTGATTAGACTTTTCCCTAACCTGCATCTCGGATTCCTGCCAGGGTTCACATAGGGATTCCCCAGAGAGACTTGGGACTCTGCAGAATGGAAAGAGTGGAGAGACAAAAGAAGAGAGAGAAAAGAAGAGCTTACTTTCTTTCATCACATAGGGATATGATAGAGCACTTACTGCTTCAGTTAACAATGATATTGCAAGAGAAGTGCCACTCCTTAAGTCCACACCTTGACATATGGGACAAAGCAACAAAAAATCATTTGTAGTCTTCTCCTGTCCTGCAGAAAAAAAGACATGTTACCCAGGCCCTCCGGCTCTGGACTCTCCCTCCCTGAAATTAGTACTTTTCTAAGAAGGAAGACTCTTGCAGTATTTAATTCCTACCAGAACAGAAAGATTTCTCTCCAGCTCAAGTAAAGACCCGCAGCCCTACAAGATGCAAACCTGGTTTCACCAAATAACTTCGGTTTTAGAGAGGGTTTTTTTGTTGTTGCAAACTATTTACATTTAATAAAACCTAATTGTGTTGTTAAATCTGAATGGAATATGACTCAAAGTGCCAAAATTCAGGATTCCACTGTCTGGCTTTTGCTAGAGACCCCTTTCCTTACCCCAGATTTTTTGTGGGCTTTTAAAAAAAACCCTTTTGATACTTTCAGCCTGAATAAAGCTGGGTATTTCCTGCAGGCAGAAAATGGTCTCCACGTTTGGCAAGACACAGACCTGGGTAGGGACACTGTCTAGTCAGTTCCGCTGGATTTTTTTCTATTTTCTATTTCTACGCTGAAGTTTTTGCCTCTTGCAAGTTAATTAAGAAGTTGTCCTGCACTTCCTTTCAATCAATGAAAGCACTTTGAAAAGAGGCCCCATTACCCCCACTCTGATAGGACCCCATGATTGTTGTCCTGGCTCTAATGGCCACTGATTATATAGTTAATTGAATTTATTGCTGTCTTGGCAGACAAAAAGTCTTCTTTTCTTCAATAAATTTAAATTTCAGCTGCATCTGCTCTTTACCTTCCCCAAACAGAGACAAGATTTAGAAAATGATCTATACAGAGGAAAAGAGGGTGTGACTTCCAGAACATCATTAATTCCCATAAAGGGTTCTTGTTGAAGGAAAGGAGTAGGGCAGAGCGATGGAACTTTGGGGTATGAGAACCTTCCTGAGTTATTCACCAAAATCAGGTATGGTGGCTAACAAGGTTTCACTGAACATGTCGGTATTTGGAGACATTTCTGATTCCAAGAGATTTTTATTTAACAAAGACTGCTTCTATTGTTAAAGCTCCAACGTAATGCATGCACACATATATACAAAGTTTAGTCTGTGCTCCTGGCCAGTTAAAAAATTATTCTAAGTAGCTAAATCTGAAATGAGCTCTGAAATAAGATTCATAAACTAAATGAAACTTTTCTTCAAATCAGCCTCAGAATTCCTCCGCTACCTATCATCCCCAGCATGTAAATTATGTCTTATTAGCTCATAAACAGAGCAGTCCTGACTTAACCTGGCACTCAAACACAGCCCTATGATCTAACAGCAACAGACAGATGCCTGGGGTGCTAGGTTGAGGGGCCCAAATAGGGTGCAGTCAAAGCCTGTTTCCCAACGGGAGTCCCCTTCCCTAGAACCGGGACCCCAAAGGCTGTATTGGAAATAGTTTCCAAAGCAGGGTAACAAGAGGCAACGCTCCTTATTATTCATAGCCTCTCCAGTCTCCCCACTGCGATAGGTAGAGGATCCTCAAATTCTACCAGAATCCCACCAGACAAGTGGAGGCAGAGCCTCCACTGAGAAGTCTTTTGTTAATTCAGACTTCCTTCCCAATCCTGCACTTTACATCAAAAGGAAAGTGCTAGTTGAAATCAGCAAAACTTGGCAAGTTCTTCCCCCATCTTAATTTCACTTGCTTCATTTTTTCACACATACTTGATCATTTATATGTATCTATCAGATTTTTTTAAATGTCACAGAAATCCCAGAGCACAAAATCATGGGGCTATTTAGTTTTAAGACACTGAAAGTGCATTCATTCCAGTAATGTCTTAGAAATATTTTAATGAATTGTTATTTTGAGGTCACACAAATTTTTTTAATGTGTTCGTGTTCCCCTCTCTGAGAAAATGAAAGGAAAACAAGAGCGTTCCAGGATGACACCCCAGGGTTGGTTTGGTACTGAAATTGGTAAAGAGGACTCTTCCCAACGCTTCCAAAAAGTCAGTAATACTGTCACCCAGTCCTAGTTAGTGTTTTAAAATCACCAGTTCAGCTTCTGTTGCTAACTTTTGCCTTCTCTTGAGTACCCAAAATTATTCTGACAAAAACATTTACCATCTATGATTTTCTACAAGGGCTTACATCCCTGCTGTCTCAAACATGATCATGAACATGTCTAGGACTTCAAAAAAGTCAAACAAATTCTCCTGCTTTTGCTTTCCAGCACTCACTCTCATAACTTTCCCCTTTATTTGAGTCTTTTATGGTTACTGGATTTTGTGTGTCAACACTCCCAACGCCAGCAGCCCACCCTGCAATGCCAGGCCAGGTCCAGAGGGCTTCCCTGGTCCTGTGCTTGCCCCTTCCAGGTCCTGCCTTGGGTTCAGAAGCAGTGGAGCTAGTTGACAAGTTCGTCTCCCCAATCACAAACACAGTGGAGCAATTTTCTTCAGATGGGCCAGCTTGAGGAGTTGATGCCACAAAAGACGCTTGCTCTGAAGGCTAAACATTCACCCAGCACCCTCAGCCCAGTGAATCTAATGTTGCTCCTAAAGTGGACCTTTAAATTCACTGTAGGACCGGCACTGGTGCCCCATTAATGTCTAAAATGGAGGAATGATGAGTTGGGGCTCTGGCTAAGAAATAGGCTGTGATCCCTGACTCCCTGGCAGAGTTGCCTCAGCCACTCTATCTCCTCAAAGTCAAACTCAGTTGCTGTAAGCTACTCCTATCCGGAGCCCCAACTTTCCTGGGGTGGGGGGACGCCCTCTTAATTTGCCCTTCTCAGTTCTCGAAGTTGGCAGCTTGGAAAAGAAAGTGAAACAAAGGTCCCTGGGAAAGTGAAGTTTTCAGTTAATTGGTGTGAGTAACGGGAGGAGGTGGGTGGTGGCTGCAAAATGCAAGAGGCCGGTAGGCTGCAAGAGAAGCGCAGAAGTTTCACCGCGGCCAGCAGAGTGGCCTCCTCCGGGCGCCCTCCACTGGATCTTTCTGCGGACCAGGGCAGGCTGTTCCAGGGCTGGGGAGTCCAACTCAGGAGGCTACTGCAGCTGGCTTAAGTGTACAGTCGAATAGTGCGGCCCAGGCGCCGGGACTTGTCTTGTTGGGGCAGACTGTCAAGCTCGCCAGAGAGGACGGGTCTTTTCTTCTGCTCAACTTACTTGTAAGTCTCTGCCCGCATCCCAAAAGGCTCTAGGTGGGCATTCCCCGGGCGGATGGCGTGTGTGTATAGAGAGAGTCTACTCTTGATCTAAATTCGGAGGACCCCACAGAATAACAAGCGTGAAGTGCTCTGAATTTACCCAGAGCAATGCGCAAGGTAAGGAAAATTAGCTCCCTCGGATCTGGGATCTAGGTCAGCTGATTCCAGGAATTAAGCGATGGGATTTCAAAAACTCGGTCTGTTTCACATTATTTTGACCATCTCTGTCCTTCGCCTTCACTTAGTTGTGCAACTCGGGGAGCTGAGCAGAGGTGGCAAAACAGCGGTGGTCCGAGACCCGGGCGCAGACCTCGGCGCCCGCCTCGGTCGCAGACAGGGCCTAGGATGGGCGGTCGTGCAATCAGCTCACGCGGGTGGCTGCAGCGCAAATGCCTGGGTCCGGGGGAGGACGGGAAGGGGAGGTGGGCTACGCGAAGGGCTGGGGAGGAGTGGGGGCCGAGTGGGTGGGTGGGTCCTACGGGACCTCGGCCAAGAGCCCGGTTCTCCCGCGCCCCCATCCCCACGTGGCCCCGCACAGCCAATGGCATGGCCCCGAGCGGGAGCCCTCGGGGAGGGAGGCGGCCCCCCGACCAGCCCAGGCCCCCTCCCAACCTGAACTTCGTTTTTATAAACGTCCCGCGATGATCTAACCTGTTGGAGGGCGGGCGGGCCGGCGGGAGGCGGGAGGCGCACAGAGGGAGAGAGGGCGAGAGGAAGAGGGCGGGAGCGAGAGCAGGGGAGAGAAAGGAGAGGGAGGAGGCGCACCGCGCCATGGTGTCCTGCGCGGGGCCGGGGCCAGGGCCAGGGCCGGGCCAGGCCGGGCCATGAGCCGCGCGGGGAGCTGGGACATGGACGGGTTGCGGGCAGACGGTGGGGCCGCCGGGGCCGCCCCGGCCTCCTCGGCCTCTTCATCTGTGGCGGCGGCGGCGGCGCCCGGCCAGTGTCGCGGCTTCCTCTCGGCGCCAGTGTTTGCCGGGACGCACTCTGGGCGTGCGGCGGCCGCGGCAGCAGCGGCCGCGGCGGCGGCGGCGGCGGCCTCTAGCTTCGCGTACCCGGGGACCTCTGAGCGCGCAGGCTCCGCCTCGTCGTCGTCGTCTTCGGCTGTGGTCACCGCGCGTCCCGAGGCGCCCTCGGCTAAAGAGTGCCCTGCGCCTGGCGCGGCCGCTGCTGCGCCTCCCGGCGCCCCTGCGCTGGGCTACGGCTATCACTTCGGCAACGGCTACTATAGCTGCCGTATGTCTCACGGCGTGGGCTTACAGCAAAATGCTCTCAAGTCGTCGCCCCACGCCTCGCTGGGAGGCTTCCCAGTGGAGAAGTACATGGACGTGTCGGGCCTGGCGAGCAGCAGCGTGCCGGCGAACGAAGTGCCGGCGCGAGCCAAGGAAGTGTCCTTCTACCAGGGGTACACCAGCCCCTACCAGCACGTGCCTGGCTACATCGACATGGTGTCTACCTTCGGGTCCGGAGAGCCTCGGCACGAGGCGTACATCTCCATGGAGGGTTACCAGTCCTGGACGCTGGCCAACGGGTGGAACAGCCAGGTGTACTGCGCCAAGGACCAGCCACAGGGCTCCCACTTTTGGAAGTCTTCCTTTCCAGGTAGGGATGGAAAAGGGGGTAGGGCAGGAAAAGAATGGACTTGGACTGTCTGCTCCCCCTTGGGAGTGAAAACCAGTCGCCCTCGCCCACCTAGAATAGTCCAGTTCATGTGAAAAATGTAAATTCCTCCCAGATTGCAACTCCCTCTCTCACAATCCTTTTCTCCTTATGCGCTGGCACAGACATACTTTTCTCCTAAACTTGAGTTTTTTCGTTCGTTCCCTTTACTCAGGCCATGGCCCCTCCTTTCCCCAGAGGTGTCACAGGGTAGGGTCCCACTTTTCAAGGATCTGACTGCCCCCAGGGTGACCACTAAAGTTTCTTAGAGCTCACAAGCTGCGGAGACTGAAACAGAAGAAAGCAAAACTTGATCAAACAACCTGAACTTTTAAAATATCTGTGTGTTTCAGTGTGCGCAACTGGTATTTGCAGAAATAGTCCTTGTAAGTGTTCCCAATAGCCAGCCATAAAATCACAGGCTTGTTAAGATGCTGGTTTGAGAAACCATGATGATCCATCAAATTGGCCTTCACTTTGAAGTGTAAATAATCTTTTTTTAATAACATGTAAACAATATGTCTCTGTAAATAATAATAGAGTGTAAACAGCCTGACTTTCTTTATTGTAAGTCCCCCTTCCCCAAACTTGCACACACAGTTCCTAGCTGGGTGCTTTAGCTATCCCAGTCTAATGTTTCCTGTGCTTTTTTTTTTTTTTTTTGTGCCAGGGGATGTAGCTCTAAATCAGCCAGACATGTGTGTCTACCGTCGGGGGAGGAAGAAGAGGGTGCCCTACACCAAACTGCAGCTCAAAGAACTGGAGAACGAGTATGCCATTAACAAGTTCATTAACAAGGACAAGCGGCGGCGGATCTCGGCTGCCACGAACCTATCCGAGAGACAAGTGACCATTTGGTTTCAGAACCGAAGAGTGAAAGACAAGAAAATTGTCTCCAAACTCAAAGACACTGTCTCCTGATGTGGACCAGATTGGCCACAGAGAGTTTAAATGCTTTCAGTTGTCTCCAAAAGACCTTTGGAAAGACTTGAATATGTATTTAATTCTCCCCACTCCATCCACCCCCCCCCACTCCACCCCCAACCCCGCCAGTGATGGCAAAATTTGTGAATTGTTTTTCTCTTTTCCCCTTATCTGATTCAAAAAAACCTTTGCTGCCCAACCTGACTTGTAGTTCTGTTTCTTACTTGTTTATTATTGATTTTATTCTTGTCTAGGTCTATTTTTTATGATTTTTTTAATGTTCTGTTTCTCCCTCCAGGCCAGTATAAAGGACTTGAAGTATTTTTGAATAATCCCCCCAAATGAATTTCAGAAGTGCCATTCTGATTCTAAGGTTTTTTAAAATTACTTTATATGTTTATTTCCAGCACTGATTATCTGCATAATCCATTAAGGCAGAATGATTTGCAGTCATTCATAGCCTGTGATTGGGTAATTGAATCATTAGCTCTCAGCGGTCGCCCTGAGGCAAGTGGAAACAGCTCTGGGCAGGCAGTGCTCTAGGGTCTCTGGGAAAATCTAAAAACAGGAGGCACAGGTATTGTCATGACTTTTAGAGCTGCTGCTTTAAAAAATAGGGTTTGTATCAATATCGGAATGAAGACAATCTTTCTGACTTTGGGTTTTTCATTTGCTTTTGTAGTTATGTATGTTTAATATACCTTGCATATCTGACCTTTTATAATCTTTAAATTGAAAATAATGTGTCCTCATGGATACCTTCATTTCCCCAGCTCTAGATGCAGATATGTTTATGACTGTAATTGGCAGAGAGACCCATGGATGGTATAAATGTACACTTCTCCTTGACCTCGGGACTGTGGGACTAAAATTGAAGCCATCTCCTTGGTCCCCTGAAAGAGGCTAAGTCAATGTGCCAATGGTGAGAACTTTTATCCAGACCCCAATGAAGAACTTGAATGTCAGAAACAAATATATTGGGCCTCTCCTAGAGCTTTAAAATATCTGATAAATGTGGAGAATGTAGAGTCCTAAGGTCCAAGAAGAAAAAACAAACAAGTTTCTGCAAGTGGTGATAACTAACTACTTTTAAAGTGCTGCATATTTATACAAATGAGAGATTATTTTTGTAGATGCAATGTCTGTAAGCTGGGATATATGGGCAGTGCTTCGGGCATTTAAAACTCACTTTTTACTCCTAGGGAGATGTAAATAAACAGAACTTGTTTCCGCTGAGTTTTTATACATTTGATTTCTTTTTCTAAGCTTGTATTGTCTCTAGAAACTATTCTTATTTATTGTAATAGCTTGTTGTCCTGAACACTATAGATGAAGGAAATCAATACCACCTCTGGTCTCTGAAACCTGAAGACTCTCCATTTCTGCTACTCCTCCCCCCTTCCCTGTGGCTTTAACATAAGCAGTGATATCTTTAATGAGGACATAATTTGTGGTATCTACAATGATTTTTTTATCAGACCACTTCAAAAACATCTCCAATAAAAATGTACTTTTAAAATCGATATTACCAACTTTTCAAGTAGTTTTATTTTTTAAACCAATATGAATGTGTGTACCCAGGTATAGGAAAATTTGCTTACTTAGAGATTATAAATATCTGCTCCAGGAGGTCTTGAAATTAGACATATCCATATTTGGCAATTAAATAAGAAACATCTCAAGCTTATCCCTTATCGCCTTCTGTGGATAGCCTGCACACAGCACTTGAAGACTGAAACCATAATTATACACCCCTAAACCTCTAGACGCATTTTTAGCCACTATGAAATTTCCTCTTGCCACTCAGCGAAATGGCTGCTGAGGAACTGGGCACCTCAGGGCTGTCACTGCTCGGGCACAATCAATTTAGAATTTGTCAACTTTTTGAAATGTCAGTTAGATACAGACGTTTAAAAGCTCGCGCAGTATGTAAACTCTTCTGGCAGGAAGACTCCCTCGTGGATCTGTCGGAGAATGCACAGAGACTCAAGGCCCAGGACTGCTTTCGTTTTCTCTGGTCCGGTTCGATTTCTTTCATATCTTGCAAGCAACTGCGAGGCGCCAACTTCGTTTTAATTAAAACAGACATAGAAAAGAAAAAAAAAAGTGATCACGATTCACTCAATCTCTGGAACATAAAGAACCCCTGAAAACAGGGTCACACCATCCTCCATCTTCCACATCATGAAGTTATCAACATGTTCTGTTTTTCTCAGAAATGTGTTTTCATCTCAAACGGGCCCGCTTTTTGCCTTCTTCTCCATCGTCGTCCCCCTTCCCCTTATTTTTTTTTGTAAATTCCAGACTCTTAGGCTCAACTTCTTTTTCCCTGGTCGGTTTCTCAGGTTTCCTGTCGTGGAGGGGGCGGGGGTGGGAGTGGATGGGAGGGGAGCGGCAGTTGCCTAGAGGTTTTCCTTTCATCTGTGGTGTGCCGGTCAGTTTCCCTTCGCCTAAGAGAAATAGGTTTGCTGAAGATTAAAACTGCTCAAACGCTCTCCAGTGGAATTTAAATTGACGACTAAATCAATAACAGATGAAGACTTTATTTATGTGAATTCCTTTTATATTTCGAATTGAAGAGGGAGCGAGGAGCTTGCCGGTGGCCGGAGCGCCGGAAGGGAGGCCCGCCGGGACCCGGGAGGCCCCAGGAGGCCTTTCCTTTGGGAGGACGCGGAGAGGCTTCAGGGACAGCGCCTCCCGAAACCTGCCAGGTTTCAGGCACTGCGGGTGGGGATTCCAGGCCGCGTCGCGACGCGTGAGTCCAAAGGCAGAGGAAGCTGAGAAGCTGAGGCGCACCACCAGACAAAGGGGCGGCCGCGACGCTCCCCTACGTCTGGCAGCCTGCCGGGTTCCCCTGGCTCCGCGGTCCCGGGCAGCCTGGCCGCCACGATCTCTGGCTCTTCTAGACTGTCGGCGGCGCCTGGCAGCGGGCCGTGACCGCACGGGCAGCCGACCCGCGGCCGGCAGCGCCGCCCTTCACTGTTGATCTTGACCGTGCGGCGGCGCCTTGCCAGGCGTGGAGCTCGCTCGCCATCTCCTGGGCAGTCGGCGGCATTGGCCGAGCTCGATGTTTCGCTCAGCAGCCAAATCTTTCTTTCCCATTGGAATTCCAGCTCCCCAGCCAGTTCTCCGGCACCCCAGGCCCCGCGCCGCGCCGCCCGCCTTCTCAGACCCCAGCTTCCCACCCCACACCTACAAATTTGCCTCCTGGAATTCGGAAATTAGAAACCCAGGAGATGAGCTGGGGACGACGGGCACCAATCTGAGTTAAGGGGAAATGGGGGGAGTCTAACCACTCTCACCTTTTCTGTTTCTTACTTCGTTTCTTTTTACCTTCAGTCCCAAGAGGAAAACAGCAACGTGCGACTGCCTAAAGGCAGGGAAAAGACAAGTCTGGGATAGAAAATACCGGAGAACATCTGTGTACTGAGGCAGGAGAGGAGACTGCAGAGACCCGGGAGAGCGAGAGTTTCCGGGCCTGGAAAGGCTGCAGATCCTGGAAAACAGGGCGAGTTTCCCAAAACGAAAGCCTGGGTTCCCTAAGTCCCTATGAATTGAGTGTGCAGCTTGTGGTCTACAAGTCTCATGAAAGGATCGGGAGTAGAGTGCCTATTTGAGTTCCTGAGGAAACTTTGACCAAGCCCTGAGGAGCCCCGGACTTAACCCCCACACACACTTCCTACCCGCCCCCGCCCCTCCCCGCCCTAAAGCAGGAGGAAGAAGTCGATTGCGTTCCCCAGAGCCGCCCAATTGGTCGCCATAACTCACACAATAAAGTCGCAGTGCTGTGGTCAGCCTTGCCCTCCGGCGGCGCCTGTGTGGTCCCTGAGCTGGAGCTGGAGGTCTAACCAATTCCAGCTTGGCTCAGCACCGCAAGGAGGGCTGCAGGCTGTCTTGGGCACCAGTCAAGGGGTCGCTGGTTGTATGGATCCTGAGGTCTAGCCCTCTGGCCAGACTAGACCAGAGGCTGAGCCTGGGGCTGCCACAGTGCTGCCTTCCAGGGAACACTGCCCCGGCGGGTTCCCCTTTTCACCAGACCCAGCACCCTTAAACGACTGAGTCCCTGGAGGCGCTGAACTGAGAAATTGCCTGGTGTGCACTGCTGGCTTCGACTCTTCGCCCTTCCACATCAGGGCCCGGGATTTCCCTCATCCTTGCTCTACCTGCCATGAAGTGAATGAACACCTTGGAGTTCTACTTTGCAGGACGTAGTCACCAAGGTGAAATATGGTGATATGAAGGAATATAGCTTTTGCCTACAAGGGCCCATCAAGTTGCAACCCGTTACCAGCATTCTTTCTGGGACATGGATAGTGACCTCTCTAGCAGCGGAGGACATGGTCTTGGAGATGTCCACCAGGAGTGGTTTGAAACCTCCCTTCTGGACGCCAAACTTGGAGTTTATGATTCATTTCTCTAGGAACAGCAAGTCTCTCGAGCTTTGTTTGCAGTCGGGGACCCATACTCAGGCAGTGCATGGATCTTGCCTGCCATATGACCCGTGCAGAGGCCTCTCGACCACCCTTCTATGGGACAAACGGGATAGGAGCACCATTACTTAGGCCTAAGGACAGAACTGGTGGCCCCATCAAATAATGGCTCTCCAGACAAGCTTAGAGGTCAGCCATCTGGAAAAGGCCTCAGCTGCAACTTAAAGCTGGTACATGCAAGCCTGCCCCAGGTAGCCAGAGGACAACAGGAGTGCAAAGCCAATCAAGATCAAGACGTGTCCCAAGGGACACTCGGGCAAAGCCACCGGACTCTTGATGCCCCCAAATCTTGAAGTGGCCAGGAAACTAGCAGAGACTTTGCCTTGGCTTTCCAAACCTTGGCTCTGCCTGGCAGCCTCGTCCTTTGCCATCGAATATAGCGGGTGTTATCATAATACCCTGAAGGGGGGGAAAACGGGTCGGGGGATGTAGGCGGTGCTGAAATGACCGGCTTTGAAGAACCTGCAGGCAAAGTTTCGTCCAATCGTCTGAGCCTGTCCTCTTATTCCCGGTTGTAACTAAATCCTGCTGCAAGCCCAACTGAAGCCCTTTGTTGGAGATGTGTGAGCGCAGTCTCTACAGAGCGGGCTATGTGGGTTCGCTTCTGAATCTGCAGTCTCCCGACTCCTTCTACTTCTCTAACCTGCGACCGAATGGCGGCCAGTTGGCCGCACTTCCTCCCATCTCATACCCGCGCGGCGCGCTGCCCTGGGCCACCACGCCCGCCTCATGCGCCCCAGCGCAGCCTGCCGGCACCACCGCCTTTGGCAGCTTCTCGCAGCCCTACCTGGGCGGCTCCGGGCCTCTTGGCCTTCAGCCCCTAGGCTCCAAGGACGGACCCGAAGAACAGGCCAAGTTTTACACGCCCGATGCGGCTGCTGGGCCCGAGGAGCGTGGCCGTGTGCGGCAGCCCTTCACCTCCGAGGCTAGCCTGGCCCCCGCGGCCGCTGCTCTCAAAGCGGCCAAGTACGACTACGCGGGTGTGGGTCGCGCCGCGCCGGGCTCTACGGCCCTGCTTGAGGGCACCCCCTGCGCCGCTAGCTTCAAGGACGACGCCAAGGGCCCGTTCAACTTGAACATGACAGTGCAGGCGGCGGGCATCGCTTCTTGCCTGCGACCTTCGCTGCCCGACGGTAAACGGCCACGCTCCCCGGGCCAGTTTGGGCGCTGGGAGGCGGGGTACAGGGGAGAAGTGCAGCGGGAGGGAGCCGCCGGGGGTGGGCAGACGACCGGGAGCGGGCCGGACTGACTCGAGTTGGGGCTGTGTTGCAGGCCTGCCGTGGGGGGCGGCCCCGGGGAGGGCCCGCAAGAAGCGGAAACCCTACACCAAACAGCAGATTGCGGAGCTGGAGAATGAATTCCTCCTCAACGAATTCATCAACCGGCAGAAGCGCAAGGAATTGTCCAACAGGCTGAACCTCAGCGACCAGCAGGTCAAAATCTGGTTCCAGAACCGGCGAATGAAGAAGAAGCGGGTGGTGCTGCGCGAGCAGGCACTGGCGCTTTACTAGCTGCGGCTGCGGCCGTGCCCTCGGCTGGGCCTGCTTTTTTTGAGCTGAGGCCTGGCAGGAGGAAATACTGGGTTTGGGGCTTTTTCTTCCACTCCCTTTCCGCTGGTCCCGGGTACCTTCCCGCTCGCTTGGTCTGCGTTCCCAGAAGCCAGCAGGAGATTTGGAAACCTGATCAGCGGGGCCTCTGTGCTTTCCCTCTGCGGAAGGATGTGAGGAAGCTGCAGCACATCCTCTATCTTGAGACTCCCCAGCAGGGCCTAGGGTCACCTGTTCTTGCTCTTGTCTTGGGGCATTTACACCTTGGGCTCACTCTAGGTCCCTTGTACTTGGATAGTCCTGCTTTCCCCCACTAGTCTTTCTTTCCCCCTCTCCCAAGCCCTTTCTGCATTTAGCAGGCATAGTTGGATCTCAGAGTGGAAGTCAAGGAAAGCATCAGGGGCAGAGGGGAAAGGACTTCCGACACAATTCTGTCTCTCTGCAGTCAAAGCCCCTTGTAGCAAAGTCAGAATCTTGCCTCTAGAGGAAGGAAAGGGCACCATCCCCCCTCCGGTCTGCTCTGGCTAGTTTGGAGGACAAAAGCCGCCCTAGACCTTCAGACTTTGGGAAGAAAGGGGAGAAGAGGGCGGAGTAGTCGTACTCGGAGTTCAGGATGAGCTGGCTGTTTCAACGGGGCAGAATGGACTGGATATTTCCTTCCCATGGATGGGGCAAAGGAGGCTGGGATCCACAGCGAACTGCAATCTCCAGGCAAGACTGGTAAAATCCCACCTCCTCACACATGCCTAGGCTGGAGCCCTGTTCTGTGTAACTGAATCCCAAGGCTGAGCTCTTGTGAGAAGAACTGCTGGTCTGCTTTGAGGTTCCGATGTACAAGGAGGAGGAGAAAATATCCAGGGGGAGAAGAGCAAGGACAGGATTCTTACATTGCGAGTGTAAATATGGAGTTCTTGTTGAAGTGAGTAAAGGTGTTGAAGAGTCTTTCTTGAATTACGATAATGGACCACAGCAGGGAGAGGTGAAAGTTCCCCCATTAGTTAGGAAGCAAGAAAGGGGGCCCCCTCAAGGTCCTGAGTGCCTGGTTGCTGCTCTTGACCAAGTAGAGAGGAACAGAAGTTTTTCCCTCCTCACCATCTCTACCTACGAACTCTACCAGGAACCCAGACACTTTCTGAGAACTTTCTGAGGCCATATCTGGTCTATCCCAGCAGAGCCTGTGAGACCCTTAACCCCGCCAGCCTGGTTTTGTGGAGGCTGGGATTCCTGAATGCTCCAACTAGAATTGTTCTGAATGTGCTGGGGTGACCAACCTTAATTTCAGTGAATCGGAGGGCCCCCACCAAACTCCTGCAGCCATCCCTCCTTCTTTTCTCTCTTTCTGATACGTAGTAAGATCAGGACAAAGAGTTGAAGATTCTTTTCCAAAATCCAGTGATTTATTTTCAGTCGAGGACTAGGCTGTAGACCTGGAGTGGGCATCTTACAGGAAACCCGAAGGCCCAGACCAACTGACCTCAGCTGATGTTTAGACTACTTCATTTTCTCTGCTATCTAATAGTTGCTGAGCATGTTTTGTTTTGTTTTGATTCTGTCAAAAACAATAACTTGTATATATCAGACACATAGAAATGTTTTGAGTGAAAATAAATATCCAGGTCCCAGCCAAGCTGTCAAGGGACTACTGTTGATTTTTCAAAATGTTTCAGATTCCCTCCCAGTGTTTTTCAGGCCACCAAATTCGTTTTTCTTTCCTGGTTGTGGTTTTATTGTGGGTGTTGACTGTTCATTAAATGAGAAAATGGCTTCCAAGTCAGCCAGGAAATGGTGTATAAAATCCTATGAGGAAAATGTGTATGAAACACCCAAAAGAGGGGAGGGGGTGAGGCATGGGCAGATTTAAGTGTGTCTCCCACGCTAAGCAAATCCTTGATATGTTGCAGATTGAGGCTTCTGCATTTTGCCTAAATTTTCAACCTTTGAAGCTTGCTGTTGTGGGGGGAGCCGCCAAGATAGGAAGTTTCAATATAAAATATCTCTCCCTGCCATATTTGGATCAGGATTTTCTTGAAAGGGCTATGCCCAGTGAAAATCCTCAATACTGACACCTGGGTCTGGAGCTCAAGAGGCTCTTTTGGGAAATGTGACTTCCACACTCCTTATGCCTTTAGAGTGTCTTGCTCAGGCCCAGAAAACTAGGGCCTGCTCCGTATTCACCATCTTTTTGTAGACCCCTTCTCCCAGCTAATTCAGAGATAGAAATATGAGAATTGCTAGCTTTTAGCAAATGAGAACCACTAAATTGCTAATACCAAGTATGTAATGGTTCCAACTCCTCTTCCCAGAAGTGAATGGGATGAGTATTTTTAAATACATTTTTAACATGTCAAAAGAAAACAAATTCCACAAAAAACAAACCCAACAACAATGGGGTGGAGGGGGAAGATGCAAGAAGTTGCCAAGGCCTATGGTTAGAAATGTTTCCCCACCAGGTAGGGCTTAGGGAGGTGCCTGGTTCCCCGGAGTTTGGTCTTTCCCACTCGGGAGGTTTGCCCCCAGAAAAACAACCGAAGAAAGGCAGAGGCCACACTCAGACCTCAGACTGAGGGCTGGGTAAAGGACCAGGAACCCACACTTACTCAGGCCTAGGCCCTAAGTCATATGGAGGCCTTTTCTTTCCTATATATTGTTAAATCATTGTATTCTTTCTCTATCCTGGGAGGTAGGTCAGAAAGAGATTTTCGTGGAGACCACTCCCTAAAAACGATAGAAATTACTCTAAGTGTAAAATATTGTCTGTCGATTAAGTCTTAGTCAGTGTTTTTCAAATACAAAGGTAGCCGCAGTGTCCTCTATTTTACTAGCGGAGGTCCTCTTAAGGATTGTGAACCACGGTGAAATTCAGAAGAACAAACGCCAGGGAGAAATGATGCTGAAATCTGAGTGCTTAACATTCCCTTACACAAAGACAAATGCGTTCTCAGAAATACTGCAATTCAGGCAGGTCTCTAGACCAAGAAAAATGTTTTAAAACGAGAAAAAACAGCTTCGTCTGGTATTCAAACGGCTGCAAGCTCAGAGGGCTGGTCTGGGGACTCTTTTAAGGCCTGGGGGCTCTCCCCAAGGGGGGCGGGCAGAGGAGGCTTCCGGGAGACCAGCGGGTGGAGAAGAAATCCGGAACCGTTGTAAATATTCATGTATGGGGGGGGGGTGTCCCTTCACCCCGCCTCTCTCAGCAGCATCCACCCCCGAGGGGGGGCGGGTGGAGGGGGGCACACCGCCTGTCCGACCGTCCTTGGACAAAGGTGATCTCCCCACATTTTTGTTCTCCAGTCGCTCGACTTAAGAAGCCCATTCGGAAGGCTCTGCTCTGCAGGGAAGGGACTAGCTCTGGGTGTTTCCCCCGCGTTTCTCTTCTTCTTTCGTTTCCTAAAAGAGCATAAATAATTAAAGTTTGGCAGGGAGGAAAAGCTTTCTTGCAGAACTGTAGTGGCAATAAATGAAATGACTCAGAATCCCTTCCCCAGTCAGCTTTTATGAGAGCTGCCAGACAGTGTCTGTTCACGTTCTCCAGATACCAGGGGCGCCCTGACAAAGTTAAGGTCAAGTTAGTGTCTTATCTTGGGTGGCTCAAAATTACCGCATCGCGTCCGGGCGCTGCAAGGAAAGCTACCAGTCTCGGAGCTGCTGGCTGTGCCTGGAGGGTCCGGTGCGCATTCTGTGCTTCGAGTGGGGCCGCGCAGACGAGGACAAGGCCACAGCACCAGGGTCTTAACGGTAGGTTTTCGAGCTGGGCGCGTGAGTCGGGAGGCTGCGGTTTTCCCTGGGTTTGGGAATAAGGTTCGAAGAGGGAGCTGGGGCCAAGGGCGAAGCGGGCATGGCCCCAGAACGAAAGCCTTGTGTTGGGCGTGGGGGCGGAGGTCCGCACTAAAGCGCAAAGAGGTGTCCGCCGCCCCCTTTCCCTTTTGCACCCCGGAGACGCTGCAGATGACTCCCCTCCCCCGCCAAAGCGCGGCTCCAGTCCGAGCCGCCGTCGCCATGTCGTTGAACTTGAATGCTTCGTCCTCCCCATTTCCCTCACTGCAGTCAGCATTCTCCATTTTGGGGGCAGCAGGGCTGCCTGAGCCCCACCCCGTACAGAGAGAAGGTTCCATAATTTTTCGCAACCCCAGACGACTTAAAGACATAGCTGGGGGTCCTGCTGCCTCTGCCCTGGGTCCTGAGCAGCTGTAGGGCCAGTGTGCAGTGTCGGGGGAGCCATTTTAGGAGAGAGATCCCAGGGCGTGGACCTCGAGTCCTAAAGAGAGAGGTTTGGACGGAGGATGGAGATGAGGAGGCAGATAAGTGCACCCGCAGTCGAGGCGAAGAAGAATACGGATAGCTGGAATATGGGCGAGGGTGCCAGATGTGAGGGTGCACTGAAGGATGGGCAGTTCTGGGTGTGAGTATGGGGGAGTCTTCTTGCCCTCCAGTCCCTATGGACCTGTTTGCGCAGTGTTGGGAGGGAGGTAGAGGTGGGAGGGGGCGGAGGAGAGACTGGGAGGGAGAAAAGAGAGGGAGGAGAAAGAGGGAGAGTGTGTGTGGGGGGGAACAGTGACCAGAAAATAGATATGCGCTCAGATCACCCGCCTATTCTCTGCCTGTCAGCACCGCGGTGGCTAGGACCAGGGAGGGAACCAGCTCCACAGCCTGTACTGCCTACCCTGGACATAGGACTGAGGCCCAGGACCCAGTGCTGGGATTGCCTGGGAGAGGAATCCTGGGGAGAGGCGCAACTTCCTGCCTTTGGTTCTGGGATTTGGGTTTGAGAAGCTTTTTTTCTGAGAGACTGATTTTTACTTTTGGAAAACGCTGGCTCTGGAGGCCAGAACCCAGGCCTAGCCTGGATCCCTGCACTAGGAAAAAGGGACACAGTGGCCAGCAGAGAGTCAGGCCTTGGGGCCGAGTGGATGAAGGGCCCTCTGAGACAGGTGATGCAGTGGGACTGGAGCTAGGAGACAAGAGCTGCTAGGAGTCACACACCCGGCAGAGCTAATGGACCTGGTGGGAGGCCTTGACTGTGCTGGTCCATGGGTGCTGCAGGAGTCTAGCGGGGAAGGGTGTGGATGAGGAGGCCTTGGCAGGGTCTGGAACTGGAAAAGGGTTGGATGTGAGTGGAGCTGGTCCCAGTCCAGACCAGCATGAAGAGAGGGTGAGGAAGGCATGGCACCAGTGGTTTGTCTCCAGTCAGGGGATGTTGAATGGGAGTCTATGCACCCAGAGAGTAGGACTGCAGATTCTTTTGTTCTTCAGACCCCTCTACCCACTAGCTTTTAGAGGGCAATCTGGTGTCTCTGCTGGTGGAACTCCCTCCTTGCCTTAGTACAGGAAGAGAACAAGCAAAGAAATTATAGGAAAAGAGACAGTGACACATAGCTAAGAGAAAGGAGAAAAGATGGGAGGCAGAGAGAGACAGGGAAAGGAGCCCCAGGAAAGTAAGAGGAAGGAAAGAAGAAACAGAGGGGAGTAAAAGAAGAGAGGACCGGACAGAGAGACGTGAGAAGACTGAAGAGACATAGGAAGGAGAAAGAGAGGAACAGAGGGAAATCAGAGAAGAGAGGGCCTAGGGGGAACCAAGGCCCTGGCCCGGGTGAGTTCCTGGGAGGATTTTGGCTTTTTCCGAGGTTGGCTTTAACGCTCCCGGGGTCAGGAGTGGAGAGAGCCAAGTCATCACTCAGAGAACGCGGGACAGAGAAATACGTAAATCGGGACTCCCTGCCCCTAAGAGCGGCACAATTAGGCTCCTTGAACAAGAAGCAAAGAGCTCCCTGGCGGGCAAGCTGCAGAGGGTGGCTGCGTCGCGGGGGAGGGAGCTGCTGCAGGAAGGGGGGGTGGGAACCTCACACCCTCACACCTAGCCCCCTAAGCCCGGGGCTGGGGCTTCCCCCTACGCTCGCCACTTCTTTCCCTTCCCCCTTCCTCCCCCTTCCTCCCCCTCCCTCCTCCTCCCCGCCGGCCTCGGTCCGCGTACTTAAAGCGGCGCGGGCGGGCGCGGGAGGACGGCCTGGCCGGGCGGTGGCAGATGCACCCAGCGGTGGCAGCCGCCTCCAGCGCACAGGTGACGGGCCTGCGGCTCAGCCTGATCTGGGAGTATCGGGAGAGAGCTGGCTGGAGAGGCAGGCAGATCCGCCCCCAGCGCGCGCGTCTCGGCGCCAGGAGCCGTCCCGGGGCGTGTTGGCGAGCGCTGATATAGATATAAGGACATTTCTCTCCATGGCGTCACGTGACATAATTACCACCAGAATCAATCAAGATGAATTGCACGTCAGCGCCCGGTGGGGATTTTTGCTTAGTTGATCCTGGCCCAAACCTCTTGTGCAATCGATGGCTCAGGTTGGCGGCGCGGGGAGCGGCCCAGGGCTCGCCGGCGCGCACGCCGAGGAGCCATGAACGACTTTGACGAGTGCGGCCCGAGCGCAGCCAGCATGTACCTGCCGGGCTGCGCCTACTATGTGGCCCCTTCGGACTTCGCCAGCAAGCCGTCGTTCCTGTCGCAACCGTCGTCCTGCCAGATGACTTTCCCTTACTCTTCCAACCTGGCGCCGCACGTCCAGCCTGTGCGCGAAGTGGCCTTCCGCGACTACGGCCTGGAGCGCGCCAAGTGGCCTTACCGCGGCGGCGGCGGCGGCGGCGCTGGGGGCGGCGGAGGTGGGGGCGGCCCAGGCGGGGGCAGCAGCGGCGGCGCCGGGGGCTATGCTCCCTACTACGCGGCGGCGGCGGCGGCGGCGGCGGCGGCGGCGGCGGCGGAGGAGGCGGCCATGCAACGCGAGCTGCTCCCGCCCGCGGGCCGCCGGCCGGACGTGCTCTTCAAGGCGCCCGAGCCGGTGTGCGCGGCGCCCGGGCCGCCGCACGGCCCCGCGGGCGCCGCCTCCAACTTCTACAGCGCGGTGGGCCGCAACGGCATCCTGCCGCAGGGCTTCGACCAGTTCTACGAGGCTGCGCCCGGGCCCCCGTTCGCCGGGCCGCAGCCCCCTCCGCCAGCGGCACCACCGCAGCCCGAGGGCGCTGCCGACAAGGGCGACCCCAAGACAGGGGCCGGTGGCGGCGGGGGCAGTCCCTGCTCCAAGACGACCCCCGGCTCGGAGCCCAAAGGGTCGGCGGAAGGCAGTGGTGGTGACGGCGAGGGGCCCCCGGGGGAGGCGGGGGCTGAGAAGAGCGGCAGCGCAGGTAGGCACCCGGTGCGGGGTGGGCGGCTGGGCCCGGGGGCCGCGGCGCGGGGGGGCGGCGGGGGCCTCCCTCTGCTTGCGCCGTTTTATGTGCCACTTTATAAGCGTTCGAAGGGGTTTATACATCCTATAAGATTTCCCGGGCCGTTGTAAAGCGTGTTTACGATAGGAAACCAATTTAGGTGGGCTTAAGGTAGACTTCGAGGACATTAATCGCTGCGAAGAGCTTTTCCCTAGTTGGGGGGGCGGGGTGCTGCTAGAGACCATAGAGGGAGGGAGTAGAGATTTCAAACCAGTTTGTGAGTGTGGACACTCAAGTCTCTAGCTTTTAAGGGGCTGGCGGGGGGTGGGGGGGGGTGTGAGTTTGAGCCTTGACCTGGACTTTATCCAAGCCGCTGGCTGACGCACACAGCTGGCTGGATTCTAGTAGATGCCCCGACGCGCTCGTGTTTCTTTCCCTTTGGGTTCCAGCTCAGAGTCTGCCTCGCCCACCCTCCCATTTCCCACGTCCCTGCCAGGCTGTGTGCGTGAATCTGTCCGGGAGTAAATACACGTCCACGCCCGCACTCTCTCCTGTGCCCGACTATATATCATGCCCCAAGAGGCAGGCAGGGCCTTTCAGGGCTGCAGGGGACGTCCCCAATGAACCTAGGCCTGGTCCTTGCGCGGTGGCCCCAGACGAGCCGGAGGGTGGGCAGTCAGTGGCCTCTCTCACCCACTTGGTCTCTTTGCCTTGCAGTGGCTCCCCAGCGGTCCCGGAAAAAGCGCTGTCCTTACACTAAGTACCAGATCCGCGAACTGGAACGCGAGTTTTTCTTTAACGTGTACATAAACAAAGAGAAAAGACTTCAACTCTCTCGGATGCTCAACCTCACTGACCGACAAGTCAAAATCTGGTTCCAGAATCGCAGAATGAAAGAAAAGAAACTGAACAGAGACCGTCTGCAGTATTTCACTGGAAACCCCTTGTTTTGAGAGCTTCAGGAAGCACCCCCCTTCCCCGAGCCCTACATGCCCACCCTCCTCCCTGCCGGCCTGTTCTCGGCAGGCCCAATGTCCTTGGGTTTAATGACGCCTCTTCTCTGTGGACCTCCACGATTGATTCCTTCCCACGGTCAACTCGGGACCTCCCAGCGACCACTGCAGCCTGCGGACGAGGCCGGGGACTTGGCCGAACGGATCCTAATAAGGGGAAAATGGTAAATGAAAAAGTCCCTTTACAATTTTACCGCCAATGTGCTGTTGTTTTCCCTTCCTCTCTTGGAGTCCCGGTGGGAATGCTGTGGGATATATAGAGAGTTAGCGTTGGGGCTGCAAGGCTCTTATTTTTGTTCTGAGTTTAAGTGTTTCCCCCTTGGTAAATGCAGATTATTTAAACTCTGGGAAATGTATCTTCAGTCTGTCCTAACAAGGCATAAGTCATTGTCTTTTGTGTGAATAAATGGTTTCTAGTAAAATGGAGGCTAGAGCTTCAATACACTGTATCAGTTTACCTCTTTGAAGGAGTTTAGGGGCTGGTTAGGAGATTTTGGTTGTCAAAACCTCTCATGCAACTGAAAACCAAGTGAAAAGCTTTTGAATTCTGCTAAAAAAAAAAAAAAAAAAAAAAAAAAAAAAGAGTTGTTCCCTCCCACCCTCTCTAGACTACACTGGTTTAAAAAAACAAAAATCTCTTTAGGGATGAATTTCTGAATAGACGATATGACCTCAGCAGCAGGAACCTAAGTAGCAAGCCCTCCACCCTATCCAGTCTAGTGAACTTGGAATTTCTGGAAAGACAAGAATCATTTAAAAAAAAAAAAAACTAGTTAGAAAATCCAAATTCACGTTTAACAAGTGTCAGAGGATCATCTCTTAAAATGAAAAGCCAAACTGAGAACCCTTCAATGAAAAAGAAAACACGGTTTGTTAAATGGTTGTTATTAGTGGGTAGAGAGGGCTTGGGGTCCTTGTGGGTGTCATAGTGGACCAGGGAAGGGCAGGAAAGCCCTCACCCTGGGATAAGGCCCAAGGCTACAGATCCACTTCTCACCATATTTATCGCTTCAAGTTAAAGAATGTGGTAGGGGCTGCACTCACTTTGTTACAGGGCCAGGCCAGGCTGTTTACAAAACCTTGAACTGTCTAGACAATACCATAAAAGCCAAAGTTCTAAACAGCTTAATTGGGTTATATTAGACACCTTCTGGTGGGCCCAAAAGAGATTTCCGCAATGTGCAATAAATTGGAGGAGTGAGAAAAGCTTCTCTTTCTCTGAAAAGCGTAAAGTGAATCTTATGACTCTTAACCTCCCCTAAGCCCAAAGTCAAAATAATAAATCCAGAAGATATACAGCACCCCATGCATCTTCCAAGGAAGTATGCATTTCCAAATGCAAAAAATGTTTTAATTGCCAAAGCTTTTTTTTGGGGGGAAGGAAAAGCATAAGTGCATAAGTGTATGCCTTTGAACTTCCAAAATGTCAAGGTCATCACCTTTAACCTTTCTGAATAATTAGGTGCCTTAAGGTTCTTCTGTGATTTTCAACTGCCACCCACTCTCTCTCTCTCTCTCTCTCTCTCTCTCTCTCTCTCTCTCTCTCTCTCTCTCTCTCTCTCTCTCTCTCTCACACACACACACACACACACACACACACACTCACACACTTCCAGACTCCCACACACATTTATGACCACACAGAATCATATCCGGGGCTCACCATAAATCTAAGCAAATTCCTAATTTCAGGATCAATAACTTTAATTTCCCTTCAAACATTTGTGTAATTCAATAGCAATTGACTTTTTTAAATGCTGGTTAGGTTAAAATGTCTACCAGCATGCTTTTAATACAGCTAAGAAATGCTGGGGGAGGGGTGTTTCTTTTGGGGGGAGGATCAAAGATAGCTGTCCCCTTTGCTCTAATGAGCCTCAGTGCTAAAACCAGGCATTTGAAAGAGGATATTCTATTCACTTACGCCTTCGTTATATTGAAAAAAAAAAATTGTGACCCTGTCAAATAAATGATAGCATTTTCTATAATGTGGAACAAAAGAAAAATATATAAACTGTGTTGTTTAAAAGAAAAGTCCCTCAGCCTTTGGTAAAGATGCAATAGAAACAAAGCCAATAATTGAATAATTTCGTTCAGAAGGGGATTCTTTTGTTTGAAATTCTGGGCGTTCGTTAAAATGTCAGTACCCTAGTAGTATGATGGTTCCAGGAGCTTAAAACTGGTTTATTTCTTTCTCTCTCCATCTATCTTTTTTTTTTTTTTTTTTTTTTTTAACTGCGTCTAAATGCAGCAAGCTTGTGTGCCCACCACCTTAGGCAAACCTAACCCAGAGACACCATTTCCCGTTTGCATGTCCTTGGAGAGCCACACGGGGGCGTGCTCACGTTCCAGAAGCCGCGTTTGGCGGACGCCGCGGTACCGTTTCTTTCTAGTACCGGAGTCTAACAGGCAATCTCAGCGGATTGGAAACAGGCGGCCGCGAAGGTGTTAGCTATTTGTTCTAAGCAGTCATGGGGTGTGGGAAGTTGTCTAAAGACAAAGAAAAGGTATCTAGTCCGGTTCCTGAAACAAGGAATCAACGAATCGTTGTCTCCTTAAAGATAAAGCGGTTTGCAAAGAATACCTTGCCATAACCTGGTGGTGTCGAAAAGAGATTTTTTAAGTCGGATACGTGCATTTAAAATAAGTCGTGAACGCTGTTCATTAATTAAATGATGGAAAATCGATTTCGTTACTGTTTTGAGTGTGGAGACCAACGTGAGTGCAGCACCACCTCCTTCCCCAAAACCGCGTCGTCCGCCTGGGCACTCTGGGATCGCTCGGGACGGTTAAAAAAGGCTTTTGTTTAAGACGGATCCGGGCGCTAGCAACTTAGCCGAATGTAGTCTTGGAGAAAAGGAGGTGTGTCAGAACTGAGGGAGTCGGTTTTTGAGGAGGGACCCTCCATGGTGCCTGGCGCTAGGCTATCGGTAGTCACCGGAGGCCACGCAGGCGGGACTTCAGTCGGGGCGCCCAGGTCAAGCGGGACTGTTGCGGCGGCTGCGGGAAGCGGCGGTTTCCCAAGAAACGTTTAGACTCCACGGCGTCGCGGAATGGGGAGTGTATTTGAAGCAAACGGGCTTTGCATTGGACAGAACCCTGGTCACCGTTCCAAGCAGCCTTCTGGCTTTGAACGCGGAGCGGGATTTTGGCACCCGCTCTCGGAAGCAGTGTTCTCATTTCCTCGCAGTTCACCTCCCCACCCCCACACGCTTTGGGAAGCCCTTATCATTGGGGAGGGTCTGTGTCACTGTCCGCGGTCCAAAAGGGAGGGCTCCAGGGCGCGGGCCATTCTAAGGGAGCGTGGTTGGTCTTTCTTCCCCGAAGTTCCTTGTGAAGCGCAGTCTACACCCGGAATTAGTGCGTGCCTCGTCGGCTCCGCTGTCCTGCCTCCTCTCTCCAGGCCCGCACCAAAGGCCCTGGGTTCACCCCTGGGAACTGGCATCGGCTTGAGTGGAGGCTGGGGCGCCACGAGCTTTTCGGCTAGGCGCCAGCCAGAGGCGTGGGTGTTCCCCGCGGGCACCCCGGCTCCTGCCTGTCTCCTGGCCGGTCCGGCTTAGCTACTGTGAAGCGACATTTTCCGGGGCCTCACTTGGGCCTCAGTCCACGTGGGGTGAGAAATCCCCTTCCCAGATACCGTTGTATTCCTCTTTAGAGGTTTGCAGCGGGGGTGCCCGGGGATCTTTTGGAGGTCCTTGGCCTTGGCTGGGCATCCTTCCTAAGACCAGGGGTGCTCGGTTCCTCCCCCCACTTTACTCGAAACCGATTGGAAAAGAGCCGGAGGACTGGACCAGGAGTTCTGAGGGCTGCAGACCTGACCCCTGCAGATCGTTCAGGGTGTGTGGGTTCCAAGAGGATGGCCACCTATGTTGGGGCACCAGGTCTCAGATGTTGAAATGGAGGGGAAATGCCCCTAGTCGGAGTCTTTTGTGTCTGTCCCGGGAGACTCCTGGGCTTCTGGCCCTACGGCACGTTTCCACATCTCCATAGACCCCTCAGGAGAGGGTGTTGGTTTCTCCAGCCTCCCCATTTGCTCCCCCACCTTGATTTCTTTCAGGTTGGCTGGGAGGAGTGCTTTGCAACCCAGAGGGGCATCCTGGCGAAGCAGCTTTTAAAATGTGCCCTCATCCACTCTGCCCCCAAAGAGTGGCACAGCCCTGTGACCTCTCAGGACCCTAATTCAGGGTGAATCTAGAAGACCCCAGGTCCATGCAGGCCCAGGGCATTGATCTTCTTTCAGGAGACAGCAGAGCACACGCATAGAGGCAAGCCTCTTGATTACAAATGCTAATTTCTTGCTACAGCGACCCTTTTAATTTTTTCTCTGGAAAGAACTGTTCTAGAGAGAAGGATGTCTTGGTACAAATATGGGTATTCATCTCCTTTATGGGGCAATATTGATTTATTATTAATGGTAACTGCTCCAATGGATCTAAAGATGATCGAAAACAGCAGCGATGCAGCTACATTAAATACTTGTAAGCAAAATAAAAACTGACCTCTAAAGTCACTGCCTTTTCATTATATTTCTTTCACCTTAGCCTTAGGGTCCTGAACCAACTTTCTACCCTCCCTGGCCCAGTTCATACTCTAGAATAATTTGTTTTGCTCAAATTTTGTGATAAAATTCTGAAGTACTGGCAGTCTGTGGCTTCAAGGAGCTGATCTGAAGGCAAACATTGGAAAGAGGAAAAATAGAATTTTTGTGATGGTAGATTCAAAATTATACATTTTTGATAACACATTTTTTTTTTTTTCTGAGTGAAAACCTATTTAAAACCGAGTCCAATGTGGTGGTAATGTTGAGCTTAAAGTCATGGGGATCTGAAACAGAAAGTCCTTCAAATTCGGAAGACAGATCTTGCCTGTCTGGCTCACATCAGACCTATCCAATCTGCAAGGAGTTACTTGGTTTTAGCCTTAATGTTTACTTCACGTATAAATAAAAATTATGAAAGGACATTTGATGGGCATAAAATTCCCGATTAAATTGAACAATCTTTCCTCGAGAGTGGGGAGAGCAAGAATTGGACAACTAGGTTCCTGGTAGTTCCCCTGGCCAAGAAGCAGAGGGACACAACAGTGCTGGAGTCCCTGACTGAGGACAGGGCGCCTGCCGAGAGGAGAGCGCCAGCAGCGGGCACTTTGTCCGGCCCTGGGCACGCTTAGTTTAGCGGGGCTGTGTCTATGATCTCCGTCTTATGAGAAAGCAATTTTCGGGGGTGCTGGTCAGTGGCTGTTAGGTTTGAACAGGATGGCAGAGTAGAGTCAAAAGATGGGGTTCATTTTCTGCCTTCCTCACCCTTTATTCCCCTCCCCAAGCATAGAAAAAGCCACCCCTGCAGAAAGGTAATGTTTAAACCTCCAGCTACCACTGCCGCGCGCCAGCAGCAGGAGCGGTTAGAGGCACCAGGCTTTTAACCTGACAATGATGTTGTATTTGAACAGCTGTGGAAAGGTTTAAAAGGTCTGTCTCATTGCCACCGCAGAGTTTTTAAAAGGGGTTATTGTTTGGGCGAGGGCACTGTGAGGGGACAGGCAAAGGGGTCCCAAGGCCGAAAATAATGTCCAATGCCTATCTCCACTGGGGTAGGGGAAATTCCTTTTGGGGAGGGGGTGGACAAAAGGTTGTTAGAAAAGGTTTTTGTGAAAGAGTGAGTAAAACAAGCTACTAGGTCCCCCAGAATGCTGAGGTGATTTAATGAGCATCGGGCTTCAAAGAAACGTTCTGCTGAGGCGGAAACCCAATTTGCCCACAAGTTCAGTCTCAGGGCCTGAAATCCAAGGCCAGCCCAGGACAGGGGAGAAGAAAAGACAGTGTTTCTCTGGATAGCCAGCTGGTTCATGACCAGTTTCTGGGGTCCTTTTCCTCTCTCAGATGCAGGGAAGGGGACCCGGAAAGCAAAAGGTGGGCTCCAGGACTCTGGCTGGCAGAACGGACCCCTCATGCAGGGCCGGCCTTTGGAAATCAAGGTTAAAGCTCCCCACTGCTGCCCCAGGCCAGGGCTTCTAAAGGCTGCTCACCCGCCTGCAACTAGAGAACAAGGGAGGAAGTTGTTGGAGAAGTTTCTCATAAAACTCTGAGTTTCCATGGTGGTGACCGTGGGTGTTGTTTAATGAGCTCGACCACAAGCCCAGATGAAATCCTCTTTACAGAACTTACCCTTCTCCAGAGGAAACAGAAACTGAGAGTCTCCCACCTCCTTTTTCACTCCCTCCGGTTACCCAAGCAAAACCTTGTCAAATAATTTTAGGAATTGTCCAAAACTATAAAACTCAACTTCTGACAAAAGTATAGCTTTTAATATTTGACGATTTGTGTTAAAACAAAAATTGACCTTCTTGGTTAGTAGAGAAGGGGAAAATCAATAGTATAATTTTCAATAATTCATAAAGCGAATGCCATTATGCTAAATCTTAACTATTAATCTTATCCTTTACAAAGTCTCGATTGATTTGTTAATAAAATATCTTCCCGTGTGTGGCAACAGCGGGTATAACTCTTTAAAAACCTTCAGAAGCAAGAAAATTACCAAGTAGCCCAAGAATGTAGATGAGAATTTTATTGATCGCCCTGATTCTTCTTAATATGTATTAATAAATTCCACAACCTTTTGTACCTTGCACTTGTCAGAAACCAATGCTTTTACAAAATCCATAAAAGGAAAACATTTTTCTTTGCAGAAGAACCAAATGACACCTTTGCTTCTCTCTCTCTCCTGCTTGGACCAGGCAGTTTTCAAAAACTTCTGGAGTTCGAGGGCCATAATTTTCCCCCATTTCTTTTAAAAAATTTTTTTTTCTTTCTCTTTTCCTTCCTCTTTGCCCACTATTATCAGGGCGTGGGGGCCAGAGAAACCGCGGCTTAGTTCTGCG
This sequence comes from Solenodon paradoxus, assembly GCA_004363575.1. Classification (NCBI taxonomy): domain Eukaryota; kingdom Metazoa; phylum Chordata; class Mammalia; order Eulipotyphla; family Solenodontidae; genus Solenodon; species Solenodon paradoxus. The sequence continues at coordinate 234,094 of RJWH01002119.1, forward strand.
GCTAGGAACCCGATGGACGCTTTGGCGGATAGTGAACTGCTGGCGAGGGCTGGTTCTCGGCTGAAAGTGCCCAGCGCCCGGCCATCGGAGGTCGGGTGTGGCTCCTTGGAGAGCCGCAGACTCGGGATGACCCGCCCGGGAGCGGGGGCTGGGAGCCGGGCAGGGCAGGTGGGCTGAGGGAGAAGGCAGCGCCGGACCGCTCAGGTCTTCCGGACTCCGGGGCCGGCCAGCGGCGCGGCCTCTCCGCCCTGGCGGCCCTTCTTTCCTCCGCTCCCCGGGATACCTTGGCCGCGTCTATGCAAGAGTGAGCTTTTCTTTGACTCCCTGGGGGTGAGGTGTCTCAGCCCAGGGAATGTGACTCACCTTCCCAGGCTGCCGGGACAAAATGAACCAGCCTGGGCCCCCAACCCCCGCCCGGGCCCCGGCCCTCTCGGGCGCCTTCTGCCTGGGTGTGAGCGGGCAGTGCTTCGGCTGTGCTGGCGCCAGGGCGCTGCGGCTTCCCTCCCCGCGCGTGGCCTCCCGGTGGCCCCTCCGGCTGAGCCTTTCCTTCCGCCCGCGGGGCCCGGAGGCCCGGGCGGTGGACGCGAGTGGGGCGGGCGGCCCGAGCGAGCCCCGGGGAGGCTGGCGGGCGGCAGAGGGCTGGGCGGTTGTCTCCAGCGCGCACTATCCTGGGCGCGTAGTAGATGTCGCTGTTGTCCGCGCTTAGGCGGCCGGCCGGCCGGGCTCTGGAGCACGTGACCTGCGAGGAGGCTGCGGCTCAAGGCCATTTTCAAATCTCATTGGCTTGGTTGTCATGTGGTCGGCAGAGGCATCCACAATTACACGGGGAATGTTTTCCTAGAGATGTCAGCCTACAAAGGACACAATCTCTCTTCTTCAAATTCCTCCCCAAAATGTCCTTTCCCAACAGCTCTCCTGCTGCTAATACTTTTTTAGTAGATTCCTTGATCAGTGCCTGCAGGAGTGACAGTTTTTATTCGAGCAGCGCCAGCATGTACATGCCACCACCTAGCGCAGACATGGGGACCTATGGAATGCAAACCTGTGGACTGCTCCCGTCTCTGGCCAAAAGAGAAGTGAACCACCAAAATATGGGTATGAATGTGCATCCTTATATACCTCAAGTAGACAGTTGGACAGACCCGAACAGATCTTGTCGAATAGAGCAACCTGTTACACAGCAAGTGCCCACTTGCTCCTTCACCACCAACATTAAGGAAGAATCCAATTGCTGCATGTATTCTGATAAGCGCAACAAACTCATTTCTACCGAGGTCCCATCGTACCAGAGGCTGGTACCTGAGTCCTGTCCCGTTGAGAACCCCGAGGTTCCTGTCCCTGGATATTTTAGACTGAGTCAGACCTACGCCACCGGGAAAACCCAAGAGTACAATAACAGCCCCGAAGGCAGCTCCACAGTCATGCTCCAGCTCAACCCTCGCGGCGTGGCCAAGCCGCAGCTCTCGGCCGCCCAGCTGCAGATGGAAAAGAAGATGAACGAACCCGTGAGCGGCCAGGAGCCCACCAAAGTCTCCCAGGTGGAGAGCCCCGAGGCCAAGGGCGGCCTTCCGGAAGAGAGGAGCTGCCTGGCTGAGGTCTCTGTGTCCAGTCCCGAAGTGCAGGAGAAGGAAAGCAAAGGTCGGTATGAGCAGAGTTGCCACCCCAGCGGGGGTGTGCAGCCCGGGAACCTGGCAGAGAGGGAGCGCCTGGGTGCCCAGCATGGAGCCCAGGCAGCCTGGCGGCCGCACTGGCAGGTGCTGTTCCTTCTGGCTTTTAGAGGGGCACTCTCCAGTCCCGAGATGGTGTGTACTCTCCCGGCTGTCCTGGCCCTCCTCCTAGTACTGGCCCCACACTGATGGCGGCGGGGCAGAGGAAGGGCTAGACGGGTTTATTTTTCCTGAACTAGACCTGAAATGCAACAAAAGAGTGCAAATGAGACCTGCGGCTCGTAAACACGGCCCCAGAACCTCCTTTTTTCCACTCAGAGTTGCAGTCCCAGCTTTGCCTTTCACCCAGTGATGATTTTAAGGCAGTCCAAGACACCGTGTTCGTGTTCAAGTGTATGCACCCCGCATCCTACGAGCTTGGAGGCGGCAAGGGGAATGAGATGACTGGGTCTGTTGGCGCTTGGGCCGGGAACAGGACTCCTTGCCTCTGTGGAGCTAGGTAACCTTGGCTTTGTCTGGGAAAAGTGCGGCAGGCTTTGCAGAGGGTTTGCAAAGGGGGCAAAGGTGGAAGGGGGTAGAATGGAATCTTCCTGTCCCATCCGGGAGCAACCTTAGAGCTGGCCTAGGGCAAAAAGCCAGGGTCTCTGGCTTTTGAGAAGGAATCCTGCTCCTGAGCCACTCCCCTGGCACCCAGAGGTGAGACACACTAGGAGCTACTATCTGGGGAAGTGCTTTTGTGTGGGGGTAAGAACCACGAGGACTCAGGACATTCTGGGGAAGACAACAATGCCCAGGCAGGGCAGAGAAGGTCTGCTTGGTTCCCTGATTATCTTTTGGAAAGAAAATGGTCACCTATAAAGCTGGCTATGGTGCCCTTCACCTGCGGAGGAGAAGTGGGGGTTGAAGTCGCAGACCTGGGAGCCTGAGGCAGTACTGGTGTTGGTGGGCTTGTCTGGCTGTGGCATGCTTCTTCTACTCCAGTGCTGTTGTGAAGTAACCACTTGGAATATTGCTAGAGAGATCCTGGAAGTTTACTGTTGGAATAATGTTTTGTGTAGGTCAGAAAGTTTGAGAGGGAGGGAGGGAGGGGGAGAGAGAGAGAGAGAGAGAGAGAGAGAGAGAGAGAGAGAGAGAGAGAGAGAGAGAGAGAGAGAGAGAGAAACACCTTGACACAGGTTGAGAGTTACCTTGCCATTGTGTCGCTTGGGGGGCATTTAAACTAGTTTGACATCAATTACAAATTCCAGGGCCCACCTCATGTGAGTAATGTTTAAAACGAACATATTTCCCAAAGCGGCCTGGCTGCTAACAGGGTTATGGCCAAGGGTACATTTGAGCAGACTGAAAGAAAAAAAAAAAATCTTGATTTTTTTTTTCTTCTTCTTTTAATTTTGCTAGAGGAAATCAAGTCTGATACTCCAACCAGCAATTGGCTCACTGCAAAGAGTGGCAGGAAGAAGAGGTGCCCTTACACTAAGCACCAAACGCTGGAATTGGAAAAAGAGTTCTTGTTCAATATGTACCTCACCCGCGAGCGCCGCCTAGAGATCAGTAAGAGCGTTAACCTCACCGACAGGCAGGTCAAGATTTGGTTTCAAAACCGCCGAATGAAACTTAAGAAGATGAGTCGAGAGAACCGGATCCGAGAACTGACCGCCAACCTCACCTTCTCTTAGGTCCGAGGCCGTCGGAGGCCAGGATCAGAGAGGCGGCACCGCGTTCCAGGACCGAGTGCTGGAGGACTGGGAAGGCGGAAACAAAACCTTCATTGCTCTTTGTTTTTTGTTTTGTTTTGTTTTGTTTTGTTTTCCTGCTAGAATGTGACTTGGGGTCATTCTGTTCGTGCTGCAAGTGATCTGTAATCCCTATGAGTATATATATATATATATATCTATATTAAAAAACTAGCACGTGTAATTTATTATTTTTTCCTCGTAATGCAGGGTAACTATTACTGCGCATATTCATTTGGGTATTAACTTATTGGAACTGTAGAGCATTCGTCCATTCATTCATCCATCCATCCAGCAATGTGACTTTTTCATGTTTTTCCTAACACAAAAGGTCTCTGTGTGTGATTAGTCCATGAGTTCATGGCGTTTTGAAGACATCCAGTACTTAAAAGTACTTAAATTACATATATATTTAAAAAAAAATTTAAGAAAACCCACAAGCTTTGGGGGGAGGGGGATACAAAAAAGCACATTACAGTGTATCTTTTCGCAAATGAATTTAGCAATTGTCCTTGGTGAGATGGAATATTGACTACGTATGCCTTGTAGCCTTTCCCTTGTGGTGCATCTGTGGTTTGATAGAAGTACAACAGCAACCTGTCCTTTCTGTGCATGTTCTGGTCGCATGTAAAATGCAATAAACTCTGGAAACCCGTTTGCTCCCTCTGCTTTCTAAAATGGAAATCTGTTTTGGTGGAAATGGAAGTCTTTGGTGAGATCATCTTCTTGTTAAACTGCCTGTTTGGGGCAGTTGGGGGGAGAAGGGATAGAGCAGGGAAAGGAGATGGGAGAAGGAAACTGGAGGAGGCCTACTGTGCTTTCATTTGGCAGCGGTGGGGGCCTGATCATCTGGCCTGGGCAGGCGGTTTCTGTAGTTGAGAAGAAGGGGAGTCCATTCATTCCCTCCCCTCAGTGATTGTCACAGAACTGAACTAGCTTTGGGTGTGAGCAATCCTCTAGCCCTAGCGGGAGCCTGACAATTAAGCCTGTGCCCAAGTTGTCTTTTCCTCTAAGTTCCTCACCTGTGTGTCTTCCTCACTTTGGTTTGATTATGTTATTTTCTTTAAATGATTTTAGTGGGGTCTTTGCAATTTCTAACTAGCGTTGCCATCGCTAAGGGCTGGGTTGAAACCAGTCTGGGCCACCTGGAAGTCACCGGCCTCCATCCATTACAGGAGCAAGAACAGCAGCAGCTTAGCAAGGCATCGCAGCCAATTCTGTCCCCTTCCCCTCCTCCCCAGCCCCATCCCAAGTGCAAGACAGTGAGGCTACAGTGGAGCAGAGGATGGGTGAGTTTTCCCATCCTACTTTGCCCTGTTTCCTTGTAGAAACATTTTATGCTCAGTCATTTCCTCTTTGTGGCCCATGTGAAAATATTTTAAAAGGTAGCAAAGATTTTCCTCCATTAATCCTCCTATTTTATTACAAAATGCTGGTTGGAGATACTGTATGTGGGAGGCAAGAAAAAGTACGAAGGGTGACTGAAAGAGGATTTGCAAATGAACATGACTTCCCATGAAGACCAGTGTTCCAGCTGCCACTGTCATGGCTCGGAAAACTCCAGTCAGCTTTCACCAGTATGTAAATACACTGCAGGATCCTCAGCCCTAGAGAGTCAGAATTATCTAGCCCTGCCAGGGAGAAGAGAGGAGAGTGGAGGGGTGTGTGTGGGGGGAGCCAACAGATAATTCGTTACCCCAGATCCTACTTCGTTTCAAAGAATATCCAGCAGTTTCAAGAGGCTTCACAAAATAAGTCCTTTTCTTTTTTCATTTTCCCCTTCCCCACATTCTACTTAGGTCCCTCCTCCAGGGTATTTTGGGGGGAAATCTAGAATTTATTGAGCTTTAAAATTCCTCCTGAAAATCAAGAACCTTCCAAGACAGAACCCTGCAGTGGAGCTATTTCTTAGGGGTGGGAGAGAGAGGGCTCCGAATCAATCCTAGATTGGGTAGGCAGGAATAGATCTGCCCAGGCTACCATTGGCTGGGCAAAGAAGGAGAGCAATTTTAGCTTCACCCTTTCCTCTACGAAGCGGGGAATGCTATTAGTTGTTAACAGGGGGCCACTTCTCGAGGAAAACCAGCTCTACCAGCAAAGGCAGCAACTCTGGAATAAAATCAGAAAGTCACTGGAAAAGTCAATCAATCAGGCCATAAGTAGCCATTTCCCCCTTTCCTTCCCAGGGCTGGAGATGGGCTGGTAACCCTCCAAGAGTGCACTGGACAGCTTGCAGAGAGAAGAATATATCCTCCACAGCCGGCGCTGGGCTGCTTTTGTTTCGGCTCCCAGCCGGGCTTCCGAGGCTTTGTACCATGGATTTGGGAGTGACAATGGGCATTTCCTTCAGATTCAAGGCTGCCCAGTCTTACCTTTGGAGGCCAAAAAAAAAAAAAAAAAAAAAAAAAGTAAGAGAGTGGTCCAAGGACCAGGCCATTTTAAAGACATCTTCCAAGACCCCTAATTGGCAACCTCGTGAAGCAACCCGGCCCAGAGAGGTGCGGTTCCTGCTAGTCTCTTTGAAGCAGGGTCGGCGGCGGGTGGGATGGGACCTGAGCTAGCATTTAGGTTCTGCTCTATCGCGTGTTCTCTTCCAGGGCCTTTCAGCAGCCTCAAAGAAGAAGAGGCACCCTGGTCGTCACTGTTCGCGCGGTGCCGACTTGCCAGCCCGCCCACCCATCTGAGAGCAGACCGAAGTCCCAGCCGTGGCCGCTGCTGCAGTGGTCAGCCCGCCGGCCGTGCCACCTCAGCTAACCCCTTGGGCCAGGCGTGTGCTCCGCCTCACGTCGGGGGTGTGTGTGGCTGAGCGGGCGTGAGAGTGTGGTAGGGGGAGGGGGCCCACCAAGCTGCTCCATCCGTCCGTTTTATTAGGGACACATTAATCTATAATCAAATACACCTCATAAAATTTTTATTGAAAGGCATAATATCATTACAGAGGTCTTCCACCTGTTTTAAACAACACGACAAGCTGTGAGAGCGTGCATGCGTGCGTGCGTGCGTGTGTGTGTGTGTGTGTGTGTGTGTGTGTGTGTGTGTAAGGAGGGGTGGGTTTGGGAAGGGAGAGGGGCACAAGAAGAAAAACTCCCCTTGGGCGCCAGGGGGCCACCTCTGGAGGCTGGCCCGCCTCAAGTGTAGCGGCCCCGCGCGCCCCGGCTGCTCCCGACTCCGGTCTAGCGCTCGGGGCGCCCAGGACGCGCGGCCACTGGCTCACAAGCCAGGCGTTGGGGAGGCAGCGCTAGGGTCCGGATAGAAAGACCGAGGGCGGCCAGTGAATGCGAACAAATAGTCCCCAGCGCCTCCTCCGGCCACGGTCGGGTGTATGATCCCAGCTGCTGCCTGGCGGGTCGAGCCAGATCGGGCCGAGCCAGCGCAAGGTCCGAGGCCCGTAGGCTCTAATTGCAGCGCTTATGTTGATGATGATGATTTTTTTTTTTTAATCACAGCAGCCCCAGTTTAGCGGACTGATTTACTCCCGGTATTGGTAAATATGATCACGTGGGCCGCGCGACCAATGGTGGAGGCTGCAGCCTGCGAACTAGTCGGCGGCTCGGGCGCCGGCGGGGAGCGGCGCGGCGGCGGCCAGTGTAACCTTGGGTGGGAGCGCACGGCGCCTCAAAATGTCCTCCAGTGGCACCCTCAGCAACTACTACGTGGACTCGCTCATAGGCCATGAGGGCGACGAGGTGTTCGCGGCGCGCTTCGGACCGCCGGGGCCCGGCGCGCAGGGCAGGCCCTCAGGTGTGGCCGACAGCCCGGCCGCCGCCGCCGCTGAGTTTGCCTCGTGTAGTTTTGCCCCCAAATCGGCCGTGTTCTCCGCGTCTTGGTCCACCGTGCCCTCCCAGCCCCCGGCGGCGGCGATGAGCGGCCTCTACCACCCGTACGTGCCCCCGCCGCCCCTGGCCGCCGCCGCCTCCGAGCCCGGACGCTACATGCGCTCCTGGATGGAGCCGCTGCCGGGCTTCCCGGGCGGCGCTGGCGGCGGTGGAGGCGGCGGTGGCCCGGGCCCTGGTCCCAACCCCGGCCCTGGCGGCCCACCCAACGGGCGCCACTACGGGATTAAGCCTGAAACCGGAGCTGCCCCGTCCCCTGCCGCCGCCGCCACCTCCACCTCCTCCACTTCCACGTCTTCTTCCTCCAAACGGACTGAGTGCTCCGCAGCCCGGGAGTCCCAGGGGAGCGGCGGCCCGGAGTTCTCGTGCAGCTCGTTCCTACGGGACAAGGCGGCAGCGACGGCTGGGGGAACAGGGCCCGGAGCAGGGATCGTGTCCGGGTCCGGGGCCAGCGGCTCGTCCGAGCCCTCGGCTTGCAGCGATCACCCGAGCCCGGGCTGCCCGCTGAAGGAGGAGGAGAAGCAGCATCCACAGCCACCGCAGCAGCAACTTGACCCAAGTAAGTGCAAAAGAAATTGCCCCCTGATTTATTGCTGAAACCTGTAAGGCTCGAATGTGCAAAACTGATAGTTTTACTAACCTATAAAAACGTCTAGACGCCTACCCTAGCCTAGGCGAGCAACACGCATCCATAAAATAGCTTCCCATAACCACCTACCCTGGGCGCGCGGTTTGTGCGGTAAACAGAGCGCGAGCATTAAGGCTTTTTATGATAATTCTCCCCAAGTTGTGAAAAGCGTCCATCCTTGGTGAAATTAATTTAACGACCTCTCTCCCCCACCCTCTCCTCTCTCCCTGCCTCTCCTCCGCCCCTCGCTCCCCTTCTCCAAACCGCCCTCTTGAAGACAACCCCGCCGCAAACTGGATCCACGCTCGTTCCACCCGGAAAAAGCGCTGCCCCTACACCAAATACCAGACGCTTGAGCTGGAGAAGGAATTCCTCTTCAACATGTACCTCACCCGGGACCGGCGCTACGAGGTGGCAAGGATTCTGAACCTCACAGAAAGACAGGTCAAAATCTGGTTCCAGAATCGTAGGATGAAAATGAAAAAGATGAGCAAGGAGAAATGTCCCAAAGGAGACTGACCCAGCCAGCGCAAGCAGCCCGCTCTGCTTTGCAAAGGCAGTGGGGTTGTTTCATCGTGGGTGCTTGATTTCCAGAAACTCTCCAGCGATTCGAACATTTCCCCCCTTTTTAGGTAGAAGTGACTGTGTGGTTGGTCTCTGTGAGGTATTTGGGGGGGCTCTGTGTTTGCTCGCTAATGTGTTGGAGAAAGCAAGTGACTTTGGGGTTTTGCCCTATCCCACTCCCTCTCTTTCCTGCCCGCGTTGGTTCTATAGGAAATGCTATATTTTGTGAGTGCACGCTGGCTTGAGGAGCCCTCTCCTGTGTAAATGTCCTCCATGTTTCTGAAAGTGCTGTAGTTTAGCCCCCAGCGCTGCTCAAGCAGGGGCCAACCCTCTCCATTTCCCAGAATGAAGGCAGAACGAAGACAGTGGGGAGGCTTGCCCAGGCCAAGGCTTGTCTGGGTTGCCCACCGGTTATGAAAGTCCCCTTTCCTCAGGGAGCCCCCAGGCCCTCAGCTGAAACCTGGAATGAGCCTGAACAAGGAGTCCAGGGCCTCGGGTGGATGGGGGTTTATTTTCAGTGCACTGGAGGAGCTGTTCTCTCCCTCCCAGGGCTCAGCTCGTGTGGGCTGCCATGGGTGTAGACCCTCCCGGTTCCTGCCTGAGGACCAGTTGTAAATGTTACCGCTTCCTACCAATAAATGCTGATCTGATCAAATGGAGACCTGATGCTGGCCCGGAAAGCTCTGTGCCTACTTTCTCTGTCTCTGCAAAATGTCACCCTCGCCAGACTTCTCCCTCATCTCTGGGAGGCAGACTGTTAAAAACCTGGGCCCTTCTACCTGGAGAGATCTCCAGTGTACCCCCCGAGGAGTCTCCCTTTGTGTGGGCAGATTCAGTCTAGATCACAGGGGTAGGGGGTGGAGGTCAACTGGCCCCTCTCAGCCAGGTTCCAGCACCTTTGAGAACTCTGGGCGCTAGGACCTGTGTCAATCAAACCTACAGGCCTGGGGAGTCAGACACTCTCTTCCTGAGCTTTGGCACATCTAATTCCTCGATTTCCTTTGCTCACGGAGCCCCAGTCTGGAACCCCCTCTCCAAAGACAAGAAAGGCCAACCCTGAACCCTGGAGCAACTCCTGCTCAGCCGACAAGCTGCCTAGGAGTGCTGAGCTGGTTAGGCTGTGAGCTTCTGCCCCTCCCCACAGGAGCCCCCAAGTGACCTTAAGGGATCCAAATGGTCAAGGCTCTTCTTGGCAGCAGCTACCCTCATCCCACCGCCTCCTCCCTCAGCTTCTCAATTTTGCCCCCAGCTTCGTTCTTTGAGGGTCGCATTCAGAGGCTAAAATGAAGGTCATTGTAAGTGAGGGTTCAGGCCCAGCACAGGCTTGTAGGCCCTGGAGGCTGAGGCACCGGGCTGCCAGGGCTGGGCGGTAGGGGTGGGGGTGATGACAGAGTTTGGGGGCTCCTGATGAGAGAGGGGACTTGAATTAAAAGCAGAGGGGGGCTTGGGAGGGAAAGCCAAGACCCAGATCCGGACTAAGGTGCTGCATACCTCCGCCCCTAAGGCCAACGCGATACCTAGGGTTCTTTGAAAACAGGAAGAACCAAGGTGTCATAAAGCCATCGAGCCGGCGAGACGTCTGGAGGTAATGAGTTTACGACAGCCCCGGCGCTCCGCTTTGAAACCATCTCATTTTGATGTTTGTGTTTGTAGGAGGGAAGGAAAAATGCAGACAAAAACTGGGTCTTAAAATCTGGACAATAAAATAAAAACAAAACTATGTTTGACCAAGAAGTCAGGGCCTTGGGAGTTCCAAGGTGAGGTGTGAGCACCTAGGAAAAAAACGTGGGGTGGGTTGAGGGAGGAGATGATGTATTTCTGCTTTTTTCATATGGGTTGGGTATTAGAAGTAGCCCATGGTGTGAGGCTCTTTATAATATTTTGACTGTGACCACAGTCTAGCTGGTTCTTAGAAAGAAAAAAAAAAGCCCGTTATTTGGAGGTGGGAGGGTTAGCGCTCTTGGTCACTTACTCAGGTTCAGAGTTTCCCGGTGGTGTGGTCAGTGGAAAAAGAGGAAGCTACTTAGAAACCCTTTCACAAAAATATCAGGTACTGCGAACTTTATAACAAATAATTAGAAATTATATCTATTTGCTAATTTAAGAAATATATAATAATCACAACTGAACTGGAGGAAAGCTGCTTTTGAAAATGAGAAAAAAGATGATCCTTGAAGGAAACACCTAAACTGATTAAAAGCTTTGATTAAAAAAAATTCTAATGGAATATGTAGTTGATTCATTTCACTCTGTGACTTTTGATATAAATTTGAGAGCTCATTTATTATACATAGAAGTTCCAATGAACATAGCCTAAAGGGCTTTTCTAGAGACAGCCATTCAGAGATCCAGCAAAAAAGCTTTTAATTTAGCCTCCATCCTCCCCTCCCTTGCCCACAGAAATGGGCCTGAAGCATTAAAATTACAAAGTTAAAAATAGCAAATATCCATGATTCAATGCTAAATCACCGCTTTAAAAGAAAGAAAGAAAAAAAAAACTTATGTAATTTCTTGGTTTTAGAAGTACTTGCTCCTGTGGGCGGGGGACATAAACCTATTGCTATGAATATTTAGAAAGTTGTGATTTTTGTTAAATCTAGCTGGTCCTATAATGTGAGCAATTACAGATTGAGGACTTAATGGTCGGGCAAAGGAAGACTGGAAGCTTTTGGAAAAGACACCACTGGAAGCTCTAGGGAGCACAAATATCCTTGGCATTTCTGAATGCCAGATCCCCTATTTGCTGCACTTGACTTGTTGACAATCAAAGGGATAACGCATTATTAGTGTCTGCGATCCAAGTCCCAGTCAAATTAAAGAGCAAGACTGGAATTGGTTCGGGAATAAGAGGAAGTTAAATTCGGTCGGCTCCAGGTTGCATTTGGCCACTAGAGAGCGCCGTTGCTCCACTTTGTGATCTCGTAAAGCTGGCATTGCGGCAAAGGACAGTTTTGATTAAAAATACTGACAATCTTATTTATAACCCTAAACTAGGATAAAGTTGACCCAAAAAATTAATATACACCATTAAATTCTCCAGTCATGAATGTTAGGTATAAAATTTTGGCTTAGTCAGGATATAAAAAAATTTGGATTTTCCCACAGACGAATTTATAAAACGCTATGGTAAATTAATGTATTCAATCAAAACAGAAACATGTAAAAGCATAGATTTTTGTGAAGTTAATCGAGCTCTTATCCCACTCAAATTATAAACAGAATGCTTGGGATGGGGGAGGGGGAGATAGGGATGTTCCAAGGGGAAATGTTGTGTGGTGTTTTCTTAATTAGGTCAGAATGTGTAGAAATGAATTTTGTAGCGTTTGTGTTTCTGTTTCATCTCCCAGGAATACACCATTTTAGAAGGTGCCTTGTATTATTGGGCTCAATCTTCTTTTCCCCCCTTCCATACCAAAACCCACTCCTGTATCCAAGGTCCACACACACACACACACACACACACACACACACACACACACACGTCATTCCACAACGAACAGTGAAATATAAAGTCACAACTACAAAGTTAGTTCCAAGGCTTTACTGAAAAATGTTGGGTATTATTAAGTGTGTAATTTCAAGATTGAAGTACAAATCTTTAGCTGTTGGTTCCTTCATCTTCTGATTTAAAGAAAGTTTTACCTGGTGAGAACACATGGACGGGCTGGGGGGTGGGGGGGGATAAAACTAAAAACAAACAAACAAAAAACTGTTTCCATCATCCCCACAACAAAAAATCTCCTTCACACCATTTTAAAAATTAAATAATTTCTGCTTTTTGTCAACTGGAGACTCATTAACAATCCGTTTACCTTAACCCTTTCGAGTAATTCCCAACAGAAACAATGGAAAGTCTTAGACATTATCCTGCCTTTCCATTTCGACTTTATTTTCTCCATTGGTAAAATGTGATATTCAGTCCACCCGGATTAACCTGACGATCAGTAACTCACAGAATGGGCCAACCCACAAGGAGCTAGAGTAGTTGATCCCCTGCTGCACCTCTGGGGCCGTCTGAGGGTTTGAAGCATTTGCATTGGCGTGGAAAGTCGGCATGCAGCGTTTAGCTTTCGCTGGAGCGTCCTTAGGGGGTTCGGGATGTGTGAGAGTTTGGTTCCCCTGGCCGGTCGGCCTGGTGTCGTCGCAATGGATTATTCCCAAGAAAAAAGGGGCTCAGTCACCCCCAAGGGCCCACGACAAAGACCGAGTGAGGGTAAACGTACTCAACAGAAACCTAATGCATTTATTGTATATTAAAAAGGGAGTAGAGAAGGAAAAAAAGAGATGTGAGGAAAAAGGCAGTTGGTGATGTAACGACAAGCGGCTTTTGAGCGAGTTTCTAAAAAGAGGACTAGTTTATTGATTCACACTCGACCTTGCCCACAGGACTCAGGACCTTTCTCTTCCTCAACGCTCACAAGCGAGGGTGAGCCTTCCCTTTCTTTGGGGTGGAGGGGCGGGGGGGAATGTAACTTTAAACTGAACCGGTGCCCGCACTCTCGGCATCAATTTCACTGGCTTGGTGGATGAACTGGAATCGTTAGCTGAAGATGGGCGCTGCCTGCAGCTGCCTGGAACCGGTGTGGTCCGCACGTTGGCCTGGCGGCTGGTTGGCGGTGACTCGGGAGCGTCGGACCCCCGCGCTCCGCCCGGGGGGGCCACGGCCTGCCCGGGTCCGCTCCGCGTCGGGGCTGAAACCCGGGAGCCCAGCGTCCTGCCCGAGGAAACACCACCCACCCCCGAGTGAGTCCTTCCCGCCTCGGAACGTTTGTTCGTTTTTCTATTTACTCCCGTAGCAATGGTAATGCCTCCTTTCCGCCGCCCCTACCCGGCTCCCCGCATTCTTGAGCCTGCCCCACTGCGTCCAGTGCTGACGTCTATCAAGGGTGAAATGATGGAAAGTATATTCATGGGCATGATTTCCATTAAATATCAATTAACCTGGGGGCCTCAGCCAGGCGTGCATGCGTCAAGGGTAAATGTACATCTCATTTCCACAAGGCCCGCTCGGCTGGTAAAGAAGGCTTAGATTCACTTTGATAATGTCAGGCTTTAGGGTCACCCTTGTGGCCTTTAATCAAACCACTTAGATAGGACCTTACTTAAATGTACGGTCTAGACCGTCTGCGCGTGTAAAAGCCACCGCCAATCTCTGCGGGATAGCTCCAGGGCACTGGCTGGGGAGGGAGTCGTTTGCTCCGCAACATCTTGGGAGTGGCCTCCCAGCCGACCCCAAGTGTAAGGTTTGGCCGCGCCCCCGCCCCACCAGCCGCAGCCCGCTGGCCGGCGGCCCCAGGGACCCCGGGAGCCCTTGGCAGTGCGGCTTTATGGGCCCCCTTTAAGGCCGGCGGAGGCATCTCTCGGTGGCGTGAGACGTCCCGTCGAGAATTACGGCGTCGCCTCCGCGCGCGCGGATCCTTCCGCGCGGTTATCTCGCTCCATCTCGCTCCCTCTCCGCGCACTGGTGTGGTGCGAAAATGCCTCGCCGGGGCGCACCGGGGTGGCAGCCTCGGCCGTGGCGGGACCGGTGGGAGGGGGCCGCGGGGGGGCCGAGGTGAGAGGTGACGGCGGGCAAAGGGTATTTTTTTTCTTGTCCCTCCTGAGCTGGAGGTCTGTAAACCGAAGCCAAAGAGTGTCCCCGTGGGCCGGGCGCACTTTTTTTTCTTGTCCCGGTGCGCTCGGTGCCGCTTGGTGCCTGAGAGGAAACAGTGGAGACTGCGGGGCAGGTCACCCGGGGCGTCGGCGATTATATTGCTGCCGAGCCGGCGCGCGCCGGGAGAGGCCAGGCGGGCGGGCGGGCGGTGGAGCGCGGGGGCTGGGCGAGGCCCTACGACCCGTGAGGGAGGCGGCGCGAGACTGAAGCGGCGGTGCGAGAGCTGGGCATGAGTGCCCAGTAACCGAGCACCCTCAGCTGCCGGGCCTCAAAGGCGAAGCGCGGGCGGGCGGACGGACGGGCCGCAGCAGCAGCAGCGGCAGCAGCAGCACAGCTGGGCCGCCCAGCGGCGCGAGCAGCCGCCCCAGAGGCCCTCGCGGCAGGGCGGCTGTGCGGGGGCGCGCTCCCCGTCTGCTCCGCGCCGCCTGCCCGCCGGGGGCCGCCGCACCTCGGCCCCAGGCCGCCGCCGCAGCCCTGATGAGCTCTTACTTCGTGAACCCGCTGTACTCCAAGTACAAGGCGGCGGCTGCGGCGGCGGCCGCGGCGGCGGCGGCCGGCGAGGCCATCAATCCCACTTACTACGACTGTCACTTCGCGCCCGAAGTCGGCGGGCGCTACGCCGCCGCCGCCCTGCAGCTCTATGGCAACAGCGCCGCCGGCTTCCCGCTCGCGCACCCGCAAGCGCACGCGCACCCGCATTCGCACTCGTCGCCGCCACCCGCAGGGCCGGGTTGCGGTGGTGGGGGCGGCCCCGGCCCCGGCCAGGACTACTTCCACGCCGGAGGGGGCAGCCCGGCCGCAGCGTACCAGGCCGGCGCCCCCCCTCCTCCGCATCCTCCGCCTCCGCCGCCGCCTCCCCCCTGTGGCGGGATTGCCTGTCACGGGGAGCCCACGAAGTTTTACGGATACGATAACTTACAGAGACAGCCGATTTTTACGACCCAGCAAGAGGCCGAGCTGGTACAATATCCTGACTGTAAATCGTCCAGTGGTAATATTGGCGAAGACCCAGACCACTTAAATCAGAGCTCGTCTCCTTCTCAAATGTTTCCCTGGATGAGACCACAAGGTTGGGATGCAATTTTTTTTTTTTTTTTTAAGCGGGGAGACGGGGAGAAATCTGCTTTCATCTCACGTTCTAGCTTTAAAACTCCCCTTTCCTCTCTCCTTTTCCGTCTTGTGTAGCTACACTGGCTCTTATTGGTAAAGTAATGCAGACTTTTTTTTTCTTTAAATAGAAACTAAGTAAGGATGATGGAGACAGAGTAATTGTGGAGACCTTTTCTCTCTTCCTCTTGCCTGCAAATCCTCTTTACATATCTCAGAACTAAAGCGAGTTGTATATATTTCACCCCTTAGACCCATTCCAGAAACCTTCAGCAACCTACAAAGACACCATTACATTTTTTAAACGTTTCTTTTCTTTTTCTTTCTAAAAAAAATCAGCAGCTCCTGGTAGACGAAGAGGAAGACAAACCTACAGTCGTTTCCAAACCCTAGAGCTGGAAAAGGAATTCCTTTTTAATCCTTATCTAACCAGGAAGAGAAGAATCGAGGTTTCCCATGCCCTAGCCCTCACCGAGAGACAGGTAAAAATTTGGTTCCAGAACAGGAGAATGAAATGGAAAAAGGAGAACAACAAAGACAAATTCCCGGTTTCCCGACAAGAAGTGAAGGATGAGGAAACCAAAAAGGAAGTCCAAGAGCTGGAGGAAAACAGAGCTGAAGGCCCGACAAATTAACTTCTACCTTTAAAAATTTATCACAGACTATGATCAACATACGCTGGTGGATACCACCTATTTTCTTTGTTGGAAAGGACTTTACCTGTATTTCAAGCTACCTTCACGACACTGCTCTTGAGGTTTCTGCGCTTTGAGAGGGGTTTGGGTGTTAAAAGATATTAGTATTGCTTTGAAGCAGACCTTGAGCTGTCCCCTATAAGGGTAATTTGATACTGACCTTGTAGCTTTATTTTTTTAATGGTAGTTTTTAATGTCTGAGCTGGTGATTTGCCTCAACAACGTAAACTTCCTAATGATAAGCACTAAATAATTGAATATAAAATGCTTTATTAATCAAACAAGTGCACTTGAACATTTAAAATATTTTCTTTATGATGAGTAAATTAAAAGAAGTCTATAATTTTTTTAAAAATACGCCTGCAGAATATTTACTTTGTTAAAATCTATTATTTATGTTTGTTTTTTTTTTTTTCTTTCCTGCTCTTATGTTGAATGGTTCAGGTGCCTTTTGTTAACCCTGAAGGATTTCTTTGAGTATTTTGTAAATGTAATAGCTTGGGGGAAAGTCTGGGCCAAATAATCGAAAAGCACATGTTAGCTGAAGAGTGTAATGTGTAGCCCTTGCTCCGCAGCTTCTTTGATTTTCGGGAAGATGTTGGGCCAGTGACAAAAGTTTCAGGATAATGTAAAAGTTGACATTTAGTAGTTTTTCTATAGTCTACAAATTATGTCAATTGAATTATTTAAAGTGAATGAATACTTGAAAAAGCCAATGATAACATTTTCACTCATTAACTTTACTCCCGCATGTCGCCCTATGGAATACGACTCGTTTTGTTTCTTAATCTACTTTCGTTTTAAACAGCACTTGGTATTGACTGAAATCGCTAGGTCTCTACTGTGGCTGCTGCTTCGATTCTGATTTGAGTAGGTGCCATATTTATTTGTATTCCCTTAGCTCTCTTTGCACACCCATTTGAGTCACCTTGCTGTTCACATCTCAGATGTTGGTTGGTACGTCCTCTGCTGTTGTCCAGGATGGCCTCATATTTGAAACAAGCCCTGAGAGCAAATGCAGAAAAAGCCAAGTGTAAACAACCGCTCCAGAGCATAGCTAGCTCCTTAATAAAGAAATGAATCTTCTTCTAGAGCTAGTGTCATTGAGCGCCGCAAATAGCCCTTTTCCTGCGTCAGGAATGATTGCCTGAGTTCAGAAGGAGCCAACAGCCAACGTTCCACTGAAGCTCTTTTATTCTCTCTCTTTTTCTTGTCAAATAAAGTAGGGGGGAATTTTAAATGCACTAGCACTGATTAAAAAATAAATAATGTAAGGGAGAGAATGTTGGCTAGGCTATTCCAACTTCATCTTGCTCCAGATAACCTTGCTCATATACTGTGAAAGCTTTGAACTTCTCAAAGGCCCAGTGGAGGACAACCCAGAGTCCAGCTGCACCACGGCTTATCGGGCTGAGCCGGCGTTAATGCTGGGCTTTGGAGTCTGCTATTAACAAGATACCCATTTTCCATTTGAGGCTGTTCCTGCAGCTGCCATTTTATGAGGGAAGAGAGAAGGGAGAGAAAAGAATTTGAAGTAAATATTTTTTCACACAAAAGGGAAAGCACCTTTATCAGGTAGACATTGAAGTGTTCCCTGCTTTTTCTCGATGAGTTTGTTTTGGTATATTTTAATTTCTGGGTGGCTTTTATTGCATAGGTGAGAAAACAAAATCTTAAGAGTTTTAGGTCTCTATCCCACCCCCCAGCCCTTGAGACACACACACACACACACACACACACACACACACACACACACACTCCCACGTATTGGAGGGCTGTTTGCCTGCTGCTTCAGGGACCAAGAAAATGTTGGCACTGATAGTGCTAGAGGCAAAGCACCATCTGGCTTTCTATCCAGGGAGGAGACTGTGGCATTCGCTGACCTGAACCAGGAAAGGCAATTTTAAGTCAGGGGTGGCCCAGGGCTTAAGAAACATTTGCACAAGAAGAGACAGCTGCAAATGAGCGTGCTGGATTTGGAAAACCTTTTGCTGGGGGCATTGCCTGGACTCTGCTGTTGACTGGTATAGAGCAAGGGTACTAAGCAGCTGAAAACATCTAGGGAACAGCCTGGGGGTCAAAGGGAGTAACCTGGTCAGATTGGTACTGGCTGAACTCTAGCTGCCACCCCGCCCACCTCCCTATTTAAGGGCTTTCTCTGTTTGCAAAATTTTCTGTCTCTTCAAAAATGCTCCCCAAATAATACCTCTAGGGTTACTGATTTGGACAAGACTATCGGATGGGGGGTTGGTGCAAAGATGGGTTTTAGAAATCAAGGAAGGAAGGGGAGGTAAAATTGTCCTTATTTCCCATCACTGTTTGCTCTGGAAGTATAACTTCTGACTTTACCAGTTCCCTAACACATGATAAAACCATAACTCATGTACAGAAAAAGACCCTGTTGTAATACGTATTTGAGAGTATTTGTACATATATTAATTAGGTATTTGGGGGTGTATGGTATATTTGTACTCATATGTAAATTATGCATATGTAGAAAATGTTGATAGTAAATGTAGCTACACATATTTCCTTTTGTAGCTGGAAAAAAGCATAGACTTGTCTCCAAATAGCTTATACATCACACACACCACCTTCTATCCTAGAGTGGTTCCCTCCCTCCCCTATCTTGGTGTTTCGTGCAGACAGGCTTGAAGTGACGAGGGCAGAAGATGCCCTTCTAATTGGCTCACATCTGCAAACATCCGAGCTTTGCCACAACAGCAAACATTTTTGCTGCAGAAATTTGCATAAACCTTCAGAGAACCCTACACTGGACTGCTTAGAAAGTGTGCTTTTAGAAAGATGAGTAAACCAGTTAGAGAAAAATAGAACCTTCAGATGTTAACACTGAATGGAAAAGCCAAGCTTCTGAAGTGATTTAGGTTCTCTCTTTGCAAGGACCACAAACATAAAAACCAAAAGCAAACAAACAAAAAACATCCCCAAACCAACACACACACACACACACACACACACACACACACACACACACACACACACACACAGTGTGAGTCTGATTCCTAGAGAAAAGTCAGCTCAGGAATTGTAGTTTTGTGAGGTTTCACAAAGTCTAGCACATCGCTTGCCTCTGCTCAGGGGAATAGAGTGCAAATATGGCTGCTTTTTCATTGCCTAAAGTCTTTTTCCAACCCTCCATCTCCAAGTTGAAAAGGAGGGTCATAAAGCTCTGCTTTTATTTGGGTAGAGGAGGAAAGAAGAGTGAGGGAAATGGATGATTCAGATGATTTCTCAGCAAATTTTAGAACTGAACAATCTGCTCAGTTCCATGTGTATAGATAGACCTGTGTAAAGTGTTCTGATTAAGGAGGGCCCAACAACTTGCACCATTTGTTCATGTAATCAAAAATACTTTTTTGCTATTCTCCAATGCAAGTTTTGCTGTTTTACATCCAGGTTTGTGTCCTCTGCTTTCCTGGTATTTGCTGAATTATTGGGCATCTGTGGGTGGAAGAAAGAACATTTAAATAAACCTTAGCTGCTGCTATGATTCCCTCGAGCAAATTAAGAACCCACTGGCGTTTTCTAGAAAGAACGTGACTTTTACTGACAGATGACAACAGAAGTCCTTGAATCAAAAATCCCCAAGGTTATGGGAACTTTTTCTGAGGGACACAAATGACTTGCTCCAGAGGGTTCGGTGTTCTTCCTGCTTAAGTACTCCTCCTGTTGGCAGTGGCGATATTAATGGCAGAAAATGTGCACATTGATTTCCAATGTAAATATTAGAAAGGTATTACTAGGAGTTCAAAGACAGTGCACTTGAAAGTATGGGGGGAGGAGTTACCTTTTCCAGGCAGATTCTAAAGCCTAGAAGGCGATGCCCTTGTATTAAAGATGAGGGGGTTGCAGAGGCCACACAAGGCCATTTACTTTCTCTTGGGGTTCACTGGAGCAGATTCTATCAAGTGCAAGGGAATGCGACTTGGGGCTTTGAAGAAAAAGGATTATTTTTTTCAAGGTTAAAACTGAGGAGTTGCCCTTTTCCTGAACAAAGGAAGCCCTCTCTTCTTCAATATCTCATTGAATAAGTTTTTTACTTGACAAATTTGGGGGGCAAGGGAAGAGAGGGGGCAACTATAAACTCCATAGAAATAAGAATTGCACACAAATCAAGGGTTTTGGGAGAGATCGTTTTTCCTTTAATCCAGAACAATCCCGGGATATGTTTATGAACAGATAAAGGCCAGACATTGGGAACTCAAAGTGTTATTTTGGAGAAGTTGACAAGTACCAAAAAACAACAACAACAACAACAAAAAACCGTTTTCAGCCTTTGGGCTAATTGGTGAGTCTCCCACTGTAGAAACCCAAGAAATGGGAGGGGTCGGTGGAGGTTGGAGTACGCACTGTGTAGGCCTGCAGAGCCCAGTTTTTTTTGTGTGTGTGTGCAAGATCACTGGAGCTGGCTGGCCAGATGAGAGAAGCAAAACCCTAAAGTGCTTGGCTGCCCTTCTGGATGGGGCCTTTGAGAGGGGAGGGGAGGAAAGGAGGGGAGAAACCAAGTGTCTGGCCCCTTAATGGGAGAGCTGGAGAGGGTGACTGCTAGCATCACCAACCTGAGCGCCTAGGCAGTGCAATAAGCTCATTTTCCCTCTAACACAGCGCCAAAAGAGCAGAGGTTTCGAGCCAAACCAGAAAAAGGAGAAAAAAATTCCTAGAAATGATGAGAACAGAAATCATGGAACAAGAACGGAGGGAGACCAGTGGATAGGGACGTGGAGGAAGAAAGAGGAGAGGAGGGGGGAAGAAGAGGAGGAGGGGGAGAGAGGAAGAGAGAGAGAAAGAGAGTGAGAAGAAAAAGAGGAAAAAAACATGGCGCTTGCGAGCTGTATGTGCAAAATCCGCAAGGAATTGCAGTAAATTCCTTTTTGTTTGAAGAAAATTTACAACTTGGTAATAGACCTTTTTATGACCTATTTGCGGTCGTCATTGGCTGCGGCTGGTCATGTGCAGGCGCCGCTCGCCTTCACGGCCTTTTTCCTGATTTCCCAGACGAATTTCCCCCCGCATTCTGCCTTCCTAGAGCCTCACCCCCTCTTTTTCTAACCTTTGTCTCTGCAGAGGTGGGCTCCAGTCGCCGGTTGCGGGACTGCGGGGTCTGCGGCGGCCTCGGCTCCCGCCCGGCGCCCAACTTGGCCCCTCCGCCGCTCCACTCCGGCTGCGCCGCCGCCGCCTCCGGAGCGGGTGGGGAGCCCGGCGGTTGGAAGAGCCCGGAAGGAGCCCAGGGCGCCCAGGCCCCCGCCAGCGCTGACACCGCCCGCAGGCAGCCGCCGGCCAGCCCCGGCCCACCGCAGCCGCGCGACTCGCGACGCGTTTCCTTAACATGAGTGGGTCGCCTCCGCCGGGAGGGCGCGTAGCCGGGCAGCGTCTCAGGGATTACAGCAGCCGCCTCGGCCGACCGCCGCAGCCTCGGGTAAGAGTCGTCCCCTCCCCACGCCCCAGCTCTTACATTGGGGAACTAGGGGCCCACCCCCTTGGACAGCTGGGAGAGACCGTCCGACCCCCTGCCCTTCCCTGGGACCCAGGGATGACTTCTGCAGCACCCCCAGCTGCCTAATAGCTCCATCTTGGAGCGGGCGTCCCCTGCACCCAGCCCCCCACCCCGGGTAGTGCTGAGCTCAGAAGCTGAAGGGAAGCCCCATTTCCTCCTAGATTTCGGGAGGTGGATAGCGGCAAGCTGCACCCCACTGCTAGGAGGGAGAGTCCTTAAATCCCCGCCTTAGGAAGTGTGCAGAGGGTTCCTGGACTCTTTGCTGGGAATCACTAAAGACACTAGTATAGACAGCGTGTTTTGCGGTTTGTCTGTGGTCTGAGGTACCTGGGAGGCTAACAGGTGTTTTTTTGATCCTTGGGGCTAGGGGTGGGGGTGGGGTGGATTCTGTGTACCCTCTGATGTGCTTGGTTTGTTGTTCTAGGCTTTGGTGAGTGGTGCTAATTTCTAGGGTTGATGGTTTATTGGGCCTTATGTATGAGATGGAATTTTAAATATTTTAAGTGTCTCTAGTTCTTAGAGAATTTTTGTGACAATCCAAGAAAGGTTCCTTCCACATCTGCTAATCTGTCAGGCGAATTTGGATTCTATTATGTCGCAAAATAGATGCATGTTTTGGGAGAAAAGGGTATCAGAAAATCTGGTGCAGGTCTTGGGGAAAAAAACCCGATAGATATTTCAGAAATGTGAAGCATGTCTAAATTCAAATATTGCGTGTGTTTCTTATTTGCCAGAGTGGAAGGAGTAGATATTTTGCTCACTAAGTGTATTGTCGGGTTTGTTTGTTTTTGTTTTTGGCCTACGAATAAATATTATACAGCAACATTTCTCTCTCTACTTCAAAATTAGGGAACTGAACATTATCTAGAGTCAAAATCCTTTCAGGGGAAAAAAAAAAAAAGCTATTTTCTGCCACTGATGTTGAAGCACTTGAAGATGCAGTTCTCGAATCCTATTGCCCATTCCCTCACGGACACAATAGTGAAATATTAAAACCTTTGGACAATCTGCCGCATTGCGCAAGGGGCTGACCTGCGCATGGCGGAATGTGGTCACCAAAGCACCCAGCGGCAAATCCTAACTTAGTTTCCCACAAATAATCCAATTTAAATACATTTCTGAATAATAAATGATATCTTTGTAGACAGGTATAGTTAGAAATTAATGATAGAATCACGCCGTTTTCAAAATGGAGGACTTGGATTTGTGGTCAGTTGACGTTTGCGGAATTGTGGATCACTGTGATTGGCTCAAAATAAGAAACTGGAAGTTTATTATTTTTAATGTGGAATGTCTACTTTGTAACTGTTTTTCTACTACTGTACAATGACTGTTGAGTTTAGTCTTTCATATTGGTAAAGAGTATTACCTATTGAAAAGCAGGCGGCTGGTGCATAGTGGCTTACAGGCCTTCTCCTGGCAGCTCGAGTCTCAGGAACCTAGAGGCTGGCTGGGATCAGGGTGGGGAGTAGTGGCCTTGGTGACCAAGTCCAGGTATTCACAGCTTCAGTCGCTTTTTCCAGGGCTCAGTGGCTGAATGTGACCAAGTGACTAGGAACTTGGGTAGTGGGGCTACAGGTCTGATTACACAGCAGAGGGTGATGTCAAGGGAAGTTACGGAGGATTTAGGAAGCTCTTTGTAAAACCTCTGGTAGTATAAAGAATTTCCTGGAACGAAATGGTCGATTTCAACTGAGGAAATAATCTGCAAATCACATTGGAACTCAGGACAATTAGTCCACAGGAGACTAGTTAACGCTTTTGCCACTGCCGGAAATGTCACCATTGTCCCTTGTTAACCCAAAAGACAAAAAGAAAAAGAAAGGAAAAACAAAAAAAAAAAAAAAAAAACGAAATAAAAAACACTTGGACCCTAAGAGCTCACAAGCCTGGGAATGTGAGTCTCAGTTTCCTTGGCTAGAACCTCTCAATCCTTTTATAGATCAGAAAGCGATAGCATGTCTGGGCCTTCGTGTCTTCGGGTCAGGCTGAGAGCTGGGCTTGTGCTCTCTGCAAGGACCAGGAATGAGTGGTCTCGCCTTTATAAATGTGGCCAACCAGCCGAGCTGAAAACCAAATGTCCTTTCCTGTGGGATGCTCCTTAGAAGAAGTATTTCGCCAAAATTCTGTTTTCTGAGCTCGAGAAACAGGAGAAATCGGAACAAAGACAGTATTTCACTCTGGGCTGGCAGGCAGCTGTTAGAGGTATTTACGGCCTTGCCGCAGTGCGGCCGCCGGTCAGGGCACGCCGGGGCACCGGAAGCTGAGAAGAAGCCACCAAGAACTCGGAATTCCGATTTAAGTCCAGTTTAGGGCCACTTTTCCGGGATTAATGTAAATAGATGCCCTCTTTCTAGGAACTGGTCCCTTTGGCTTCATAGTAGTGCAGAATGAGAACGAAGTTGTGCTCTCTGAATTTTGGGGTGCTTTTTTCCCCTCTTGAACGACTCAGGAGCAGCTCTGCACTAGATATGAAGTTGCAGATCCAAATGACAAGCTTGATTGTACATTGGCAACATGGCAATTTTTTTTGTTGGTTCAGTGGAACAGGGCTTGCAGACTAGAATGGACGATTGAGGCTTTTAGTACAGGTTTTCCTAAAAAAAAAAAAAAAAAAAAGCGTATTTCCTGCCTCGCTGAGATGGGGTGCCTGGCTTCTCAGTAGGCAGGCGCTGATGCAGTGCGCGATGCGGCACACCGCACAGCTCAGGGTCTCCCAAGCGCCTGCCACGCAGGCTCGCTTGGCGTCTGGCGCATGTGCAGTGAACTAGCCCAGCCCAGGATCCAACCAGCGAAGCGCGGATGGGGGGAGGGGACGAGGGGACGCAGAACAGGAAGGATATAACCTATAACCCGATCTCTCCGCGCCTCCCTCCCTCGGGATTCGCCACTCGTCTTTCCTTTTATTCCATGCTCCCGTCTAAATATAGCCAAATATCTCGCCCTTGACAGTTATTTTCAATCTTCTTGACTCACCACAACATCCCCCCTCACTTTAATAGTGTACACACACTATAGAGACAGTATGCAGAACTGAGCTAATGGCCAAAGGGAAAACCATATCTTTCAAGGTGCTAGAATAAGTACACATAATTTTAAACATCTTAAGAAGGCGTTTATATATGCGTATGTGTATATGTATATGTGTATATACATACATATAGATGGATAGATCCTCGGAGAAGTGTATACATTTTTTCAGCAGGGTGCTTCTCTGCTTTGGGAAAGGCCTTTCCTCTTGGCGCCTGTGCAAACCACCAAACTTCAGGTCAGCCCTTCAGCCTGACCATTCCTGGATCTTGTTATGCCTGCGCAGCAGGTTCGAGGGCTCTGTAGGGATCCGGAGCTCAGTGGAGAGCGGTCAAATAAACAAATAAACGGACAAACTAGAGGGATTTTCCGCCTGGGCTCGCTTAATTAATGGGGTATGCGCACTCCACTACCGCGAGCCCGTTGTCAGTGCTGGGTCAGGGGAGGTGCCTCAGGGTCCTCTCGATTCCTTCTGGTTTCCCCAATGGTCACTGCAGCTTATACCCTGGGGTTGGGCGGATCTCCACCCGCGAGAAGCCCCAGCCTTGGCTGGCGCCGTGCCCCTGCTCAGCTGTCTGGCACCGTGTCCAGGAGGAGGCGCTGTAGGACAAGCGTCTCGCCGGCTGTGGAGGCGCGGGTGATGCCCTAGGCGAGAGCCGGCGGGGGGCGGGGCGGGGGAGGACCTGACAAGTGATCCCCCCTCCCTCTCCCCCCGCCCCCCCACCTCGGCTACCCAAGTGCTTTCCGCCTCGTTGGAGGGTCAGCCAAGCTGCGCCCACCCCCAGGGGGCCGCTTCCCTGGACCGGCAACAGAGGCTGCTCCCAGGCCCGGGAACCCGAAGGAGGTTCCCAAGGTGGCAGGCCCCCTCACTGCCTCCGCCTTCCCAGAGGGGGCGCGATGCGCGCTTGGGCTCCTAGCAGTAGGAAACTAGGGTCATGTGAGCGACCGACGGTGCTAATCCTAGGGTTCCTACTAGCCGCCTGGAACTGGGTTGCTATTCGTGCCACTTTTCCTTCCCACGATTCCTGCTACCCAGAACGGGGCAACCTTGAAAGGCACAGCGTTCAGCATCTCCGACAGTCTGATAGGCCTTTCCCTGGCCAGTGTAGAACAGGGCCTGGCCTCCTGGACCCGAGGGTCTGAGAGCCAAGAAGTATCCCCATCGCTTTCAGATTAAGAACTCCCCCGATGCACATCTTGACCCTTTTGTACATCCCGCACACTCCCTTCTTTCACCATTGCCCCTGTTCTGGTGGGTGTTTCTTGTACCTCGGTGAGACCCAACATCAGCTGGCTTTGATTCAGCCCCACTGACACTACACAGTCCATTGTCTCCGTCTTCTCTCTGCTCTAAGGCAATGCCTGCATTCAGGTCTCTGATTTATAATGCAGGTTTCTGGGTCCCACTCCAAACTTGGAGAATCAGAAGGTGCAGGACTCACATTTGTAAACATTCTCCTTCAGGAAAGTAGGATGCAGGCTTATGTTTGAGAACTACTGGTCCAGGGTCTCTCCTGCTGCTTGCATGTTTCTTCAGTCTGCAAAAGTCAAGTTCCCTCTACCACTTAGCACCCACATACTTCTTGGGGCTCCCTTTCTAATTCCAGTTTCTAAAGTCACAAATCCAATAAGCTGAATAATTGTCCCCATTTTAATGAAAGGGACATTGATCCTTGCTAACTTGAAGACTTAAAATAGGTGAGTAGGTTCTGAATTCAGACTGCCTCAAATCTCTACCACTTACCTGCTTTGTGACTGTAGGCAAGCAGGGAGAACACACTGGGCCTGTTTCCTCCTTTGAAAAGTAGGGATAATATAAGAGTACCTTCAAGGGTTGTTATAAGGATTTTTACCTACATAGCACTATTATGTGCAAGCACTATTCTAACTGCTTTACAGACCTTAATTCACTGGTTAAGTACTAAAAACAGTGTTTTGGCAAATGACAAGTATTTGATCCTTATATTATTCCTAGGGGAAAAGAGGCCTAGGCTTCCTGGAAGTGGCAGACCCAGCAGACATAGTTCTAGGACTCTTCCTTTTCTCTGGTGTGTCTCATAGGGTCTGCTTGCCTTGGTTCTCAGTGTTTGGTATCTGCCTACAGGTAGACATTAGAACCACACCCAGGGGCAATTGTTCCATGCTCCTCAGTGGCAGATGTCAGATATGGGAAGCCTTACACCCACAGGCATATCTGCGACACCTACAAAGGACTTCAGGTCTTTCCAGAGAGCAGGCCCTGCTACCCACCTTTTGGAATCACTTTCACCACCACTGGTCAGTCACATCCATGAGATTGGCCGCTCTTCTGCAGCCTCAGTGCAAGTACCTGCTTTTCCCTCTTTTGAAATCTGGGGCAGGGTAGAAAATAAAAAACCCAGTGGACAATAGCAGAGGAGGCCGTTATTTCCCCAAGAGCTGCTTGTACCTGAGATCTGGGCTTGAGAGCAATGCCTAAGCCGTACCTCCCAACTTAGGCCACATTGATCCCAAGATGTGTCTTGGAGAGGTCTTACCCCCAAATCTCCATCAGCCTTCCCCATATTTTGAGATTCTTTATATCTTTATAATAGAGTTATGAATACACATACACATTTCCTGAAACCAAGTTGCATCCCCTTAGTTCTGGTTTTCATGGCTTCGGCCTATTAGCTTTTCACGAGAGGGCCTCTGCAGTCCTTGGGCAAGCTGCTTCTCTTTGCTTAACCAGCGATCTACCTAGGTCAAATTTTCTTTCAAACAGATGTAGTTTATTCTGCTACCAATATATCAGATCTCATTCTGCCAGTGGCCTCGTGCAGTGCTGCAAACCCCCAGCCATTCTCAACTCCTGTGCCACCTGTATTTTCCGTTATCAAAGAACTTAGATAGTCACATCCCTTGCCTTTCTAGGGACAAAAGGAACCTCTTCTAGCCCCTGACCCACCATCAGAGATCCTGCATCAGGGCTCATTCTTTTGGCTCCCTTGTCTCACTATTGAGTTTCCTTCTGGAGTCGCCTCTTCTTCCCAGGGCATGCGAAACCAGAGCTCCACTGAACCAAACCTATTGTAGGGGTAGGGGTAGGGGTGGCAGGAAAAGCATTTCTCTTTCAGAAATGAAGTATATGTCAGGAATATGGAGTCACACTTCTCTTTTACTTGGGACCTCCTGCTCAGCCCCTCACACCTCATGTTCATCTAAGATTCCATGGACAACTATCTATTCGAGTTATGTAGACACAGTTTAAGAAGAGATTTTAACACCACCACTGGGGAAGAGACCTCTTAAAAGTAAATATCAGAATATTCTTTCCTGGAGGCACATGGCAGGGGCTCTTGGGTGGTCAAAGAAGTAATCTCAATACATCTGGAGTGCAACTGATGTCTCCTGGGGCTCCTCTACCCTCTCAGCTTTCCTGTGAGCTGTGCTGGCTTCTGGGTTGGAGGAGCCCTAAGTCCTCCCTACCTCACTGGAATTCTTTAGGTAGCAATTCCCAGGACTAACTCTTTCCAGCCAAATGGGCAGGGACAGTACACAGAGAGTAATTCCTTACAGATTTTTAAGGTTTCAGTCTCTCCTCCCTTACCTCCTGTTATATTACTACTACCACCACTGGGGGAAACCCCTAACACATTGACCCAAGCTAACTCTGATCATCCCCCTGATGTTCAGCTTTTTACTAAACTAAATTTCTCTTCTCCATTCCTCTCTCATTCATTTACAAAAGCCTAGGACACTGGGGGCTGGAGGGGGTAAGGGAAGATTGTCAGAGAGTGGACACTCTCTCTTTAATCATGTGCCTGGCTGTCCTAAGATTAGAAAGTAATTGAAGATGTCTGTCCCAATGTATTCCTTTTTTACACCTTTTCCCTATGCATAGCTAGTTTCCTTCCTGCTACTGTCTAAATATACAGAGTAGGCTGTATAATTTTATTCATCTTCTGTATAAGCCACAGTGAAGATTCAAGCAATTCCCAATCACCATCTTTCATTACCATTCATTCAAAAAAAAATATATATATATCTACTGAGTCCAGACTAGGTGACAAGCATTGTTTCAAGCATTACCTCCTCAGTTAGGCCTTTTCTTTACCCCACCCTCATAAAAAGCTCATCACATTTGCCTAGAAAGGCATACTTCCTTTGATTAATATTTTTCCTAACTTCAGGGAAAATTTGTTAGGCTTTCCCCAACCCTCCAGACATTATTTTTTTTACAGTGGATTAACAGAGACTAGTTTCAAAGCTGTTGGCCTATTGCTAATAGAATCAGAAACCATTTTTTAAGGGGGTTGATCTTTATCCATAATTTAAAAATAGATGCTACCAAATATTAAAAATTCTTCTTAGTGGCTAATGGGGGAAGAGAGGATAAATAGATGCAATACAGTTTGGACTGATAGCCCACTGCTTTCTAGCTCAAGCAAGTCAAATCAGGAAATGAACTTAGAAACCTGTATGGAGAAGAGATGGGAATTAGGATGCAAGTACAGAAGGATCTCTTTCATGGGCTTGATGGGGATTGCTGAGAACTTTTGCAACTGAATTTGTTTTAGAAATCCTGTGTATGCTCTACAAATCTACACAGAACATCCGTTCTTTTCATATGAATAGTCAAAATCACACCTTTTCACTCTGGTGGCAACTCTGGCAGGGCTATGGAAGGATGCTGGGGTGAATTATCTTTTTGCTTAGCCCCCTTGGTGGAGCTGGGGTGGTCTTTCCCATCCCACCTCTCCCCCAAGCATAGAATGTCACAATCTCTGTGACATTAGATCAGTGCTCAGGCCCCAGCGCCTTTTCTTGGCTTTCTCAGCAGGATAGCATGCCCCCTGTTCCTCTCTAAGGCTCTCCCTTGGATGCCAGCAGTGGTGCAAGCATGGTTGGCGGAAAGCCCTCCTAAGGATCCCACCCAGACTTGGAACCCCAGGACCCTGGGAGCCTGGAGCTTAGTGTTTGGGGGCCCTGTTAGAGTAGGGACATCTGACTTCCTGGCTTTAGGTTTCTTGAGAACCTCATTTGTTTCTTCACACCCTGTCTCCTTCACACCAGGGCTGTTTTATTGTTTTATAACCTTCTTTAGAGCCTTGGTTGCCAAAGATTCCGATGGGGCTATTCTCCACTTTCTCACTTTACCAAACCAAGTCTTGCTGTTTTAAGCAGTTTGGTCACTTGCAAAGACTTCCCTTTCAAATCTAAGCAAATTATAGAAACCTCTAGGCATGTGGCTACCTTCAGCTTTCACTGAGCCCGTCCACAACAATACAGAGGCAAGTGTTAACTCCAACTGCCACCCCCACCCCCAAGCCCACCCAGCCTTCCCTAACCACCCTTTTTCTATTGAAGCTTGAACAAAATTGCAAATAGCTTCTAGCAAAGCAAGTAAGAAATGGCCTTTGATTTTGCTCTTTATTTACTGCATCTAGAGCTAGAAAATGATTGAAATAAAGGAGTTGATGGTACTCACAGTGAATGCAGCCAAAGAATCATAAGACATGCCCACCAACCAGCCTTTTCCAAATAGCACTATCTCCCAACTTAAACAGCCTCCTCTGAAAAGATGCTATTTGAACATCCCAGGGTATTGATATGAATATGACCCCCTTGCATCCTGGATATTTGGAACTCTTTAAATGTGAAGGAACAGTTGCAGTGAACCTTTATTTCGTGAATAAAAGTTTAAAGCCGAAGGTTATTTATGGTTCTGCAGCGATGGGACCTGAGTGGCTATTTACGAGCACGTGATTCCAATAAACTTTGTTTTATGGCTTGAGAGTTGACAAGCCAAAATATAATTCCCACCATAAATTAGGTTAAGAGCATACAAGTGCAGATGCTTGGTTCCTGGAGCAGCAATAGGAAAGTGAGAAGCTCCAGCCAGCACCGGGTTCAGAAGCAGGCAGTTCTACTCCCAGCTCCCTAGCCCACTGAGAGAGAAAACCTGTAAGTCACTACTTTTTTCCATAACAACTCCATTGGTGGGGGATTTCTCTGCCCCATCTTTCCCCGCTGGGGTGGGGAGAAGTCCCATGGAAATTAATTCTAATTTTAGCCTAAACCTAAATTAACAAATAGAATGGAATCGGGTTTTCTTCCCTCCCTTCCAGACATGGAAAGTTAGGAATTGTGGGTTTCCTCCTGATCAGAGGGACTTTCTGTTTCTCTCCTCCATAATTAGTGTGACTTCAGCAGTGAAACAGATAGTAGTCATGAGGTAGATGGGGAGGATGGAGATGGAGATGGAGATGGTTTTGCCTCTGAGCTTCCTCAGAGGTGACTGCCATCCAAGAACAAAACTAGAGGAGTCTGAAAACTTCATGCTGGACACCAGCCCCTGTGAGGACCCTTCTTTGTAAGATTGCTTTGTGGCTCCTCCAGCAGCAGTGCTGAGGGGGAAATGATGTCATATCCATAGAGCTGGATAACAATCTAAAGCATTGCCATTTACCTTTAAACCCATTGATTTTCTTCTTCCTTGGTTATCATTTGGGTCCTCATTCTCCTTGGAAATGGCTTTGTTTTGAATTGGAGCAGAAATGGGAAAGCAAGTCTCAGCCCTGCCTGATCCTATTTTGAAAGCAGAATATAGGTTTTGGGGTGCTGGTTGAGGCTGGGGAATTTGAAATCAATCTGAAACTGGAAAGGGGGACTGAATTGCTCCTAGCTGGAGAAAGACTGAAGCTGGTGGAGGAGTGGGGGCGCACATGCGGTAGCTGCCCCCTCCTTAGTGAACCTGCGCCCACCCAGCAAGTTGTGCAGAAGGAAACACACAAAGGCCCATTTTTCCCCTCGCTTCTCGTTTTTTTCCCACTGGGGAAACCCGGTCACAGGCAGCCTGTGTCGGGCCAAGCAACCAGTAAGGTTTTGCCCAAGGGTGCAAGGAGTGGGGGAGGTGATGGAGGCCATACTCTTCTACTCCTTCCGTCTGCCCTTGAGGACTGCGGTCTCGCTCTCCGCGGAGAACTTGGCGCAGTTCCTGGGGGCGGGCACCCGAAGCAGGGAGGTCTGGGTATTGGTGGGGTGTCTGGGCCTTGTCATTTTCTGTGTATCATCTATCTCTTCTGTATTATCCTGTGGAATTTAAGTGACCCCCGTTTTCATTTGCAACAGGTTCGGGGGACCACGACAGACCGTCTCTGTAAGTACCTTCCCGTTTCTTCCGAATCGCGAAAAGGCCGAGTTAGATAGCTGGGGAGGAGGTAAGCGAAGGGGTGCGCCAAGGGAATGGGAGGGTGGAAGGAGGCCCTGCCTCCCCAGGCCAGCTCTTGTGTGGGGAACTCGATTTGGAGGTGGAGGCAGTGGGGGGCTCCTGGAAAGATTTTCTGGGGCCTATTTCACAGTCACCTAAGGGAACGTGCTTCGAGATCTCGTCCTGGTCTGCTGGGTCTCGGGGGCCTTCCCAGATCGCACAGGTGCGGCTCCGCAGCAGCCCACGCTTATGTTAAGAATTTGCAGCTAATTAGCAACCTGCCCTATTAACAAGTTGGGTGAGCTGTGCCTGCTAGAACCAACCTGCTAAACACCAAGCTACGCGAAGCGATCTCCTTCTGCAGCCCTGCCCAGCTTAACTCTGTTCAACCTGGCCCAATACTGTCTTGCTCTCTTTGATAAAAAAAAAAAAAAAAAAAAAAAAAAAAAAAAAAAAGGAGAAAAAACAAAACAAAAACCCTTAATCCTCTCTACTTGTGTGGAGTTGGCCCGTTTCC